>PVKE010050409.1:0-10958 GCA_004027555.1 Craseonycteris thonglongyai | reverse complement strand
TGAGAAAATAGGCTATACATGGTTAGCTTCTGTCTTCTGCTTACAAGTGACAGGGTTAAAAAACAAATACCAGAATAGGGAAGTGTTCACATATAAATTAAATGCTTTTGACAGTTATCTGAACACCTGTATCGGAAAGCCCGTTTTCTTTTTTCTTGCTCACGAATTAGGATCTCTCAAATTATTCTGCCATTGTCTCTTTTCACCTGCTGTAGAGTACAGGTGTCACTGGTCTGCAGCAGCATCTCAGCCTTGCTTGAGAAACACAAGTTTCTGTTAGTCGCCCAGCCCCCTGGGAGGCCTGGCCTGCTTCCTGGATCCTATCACCTTTGGCGTATTCCCTGCTGAGCTCAGGAACCACTTTTCCCAGAGATGCCACTAATTTTTTCTGTGGCTGCTGTTGTTTCTATTCATTGTAGCTCCATAATTTTAAAGGCAACCTGGTTTTATTTCTTTTCTAAAAAAATTTGAATAAAGCATAGAAGTTTTAAAGTCACTGGTGTTTTTTTGTTTGACCACAAATAAAACACAAAAATAAATAATTAATAGTAGATAGTATTTCTGGAGCTGAAATTCAGGGGTCACTGAACAGAACAGTTGAAACTTTTGAAAGAGAAAAATTTCTGACCCCAACTGAGAGGTTGTTCTAAACCTTTGAAAAAGCCAGTGATTGGTTTGCAGTCAAATGAAGATTAGTGACATTCCTGTATATTTCAGTGACATCACATGGTTGAGATCATAATGTTCGTAATGTTCTTCTCACTCGACTCAAACTTTTCCTTTTTGCCTTTATTTTAAAGTCAAACATTATTATAATTAATATTTAAAAAGGGATTTTTTACAGGGAATCGATGAGACGTTTTGGCATTTGCCTTCATTTTCTTTGGAAGATGTTTATTTTCCTCGTCAGCTGCAGGGGAAGAAACCTGCTGTGAAAACCGATAGACCCCAGCTGTCAGGAGCATTTGTCCGGTATTATTTCGATGGTATACCCATGGTATTGCCAAAGGAGTGTCACAGAAAGCGAAGTGAGAAACACAGGGAACATCATCTCCTTTTTTTGTGGTAAACAGCATGGGTATTCAAGAGTAAGATTATTGTAACAAAAATAATCCAAAGAAAATCCTTTAACATAAATATTTATGTAAGGTACGGATAGCACATCTGGCCTTGCAACGTTTGGGTACTTCAGTAATTTAACTTTAGCAGAAAGCATTGTTTTTTGTCTTAGAAATGCCTTCTGCAGTGACAATATGTAATCTGGAACAGCGGAGCCCTGTCACAAGGTAGATGTCAGGACCCCAGGCGTACACTTCCTCCACAGGTTTTTCATATAGCCAGGAGTGAAAGTCACTGTGCAGTGCTGTCCTGGGGTTTTAACCTGTACACTGAATCTGAGATAAAGGGATATTCTTTACAAAAAAACTGTTTTCTATAGCATGAAATAACGAACAGGGAGAATTGCAAGAAAGTCATTTTCTAAAGCATTTCTACTCGTGGTTAAGTTTGGGATCTGGGTTCTATAGAAAAGAGTATCTTCCCTTTTGGTTTTATGACCATCTTTTTCTTAATGCTTAGAAAGAAAAAGTCTTTGCTGAACATTTTTTCCCCCTCTGGCATTAGTATCTTTTGAAAAATGAAAATGAAAGTGGCCCAGTTTCTCTTACTAAAGTCATTTAATAGTTTCATCCTGAAAAAAAATAAAGCACCTTTGTCTATTTTTTTAAAGGATAGAGATGAAAATTTGCCAGGTTACTATCCATTTGCAGTAGAACTTGTGTGATGACATATATATATATATATATATATATATATATATATATATATATATATATATATATATAGACACATCTGTGCATGTGCATATATTCATGTAGAGATAGACAAGATTGCTGGCGTGAGTAGAGGAGAAAGGGCAAGAGCTAAAGTTACAATTCATTTCTTTCACTGATTTGATCTGAACAGAAGACAAATCTTTTCATGTTTTTGTTGATGGCAGGTAAGTCCTTTAATTATTGCTAATAATTGGGTAAATCAGACAAATATAAGGTAAAGTAATGGCAATGTTTTGCATTGTCGATTACTTGGTCCTGAAATGACTATTCTGTGAGTTCATGGAAAGCATTTAAAGAACTTTAAGATAATCCAAATATAACCAAAGGAAAGGGGAGGCTGTGTTTTGCGAGGGTGCAACAAATGGTACTGGTTCTATCTAGTTTGTGATAAGATATTTATTCACCCCTAGGCACAAATCCACAACTTACTTAACTTCTTAAATATGGAAGAGAAGTGTCAAATGATGTTTCTTGTTTGTTCAGCACTTCTTGTCTCTGACAAGTATTATTCATGCTCTATGTTATAGAAACCATGGGGTCTCAGTCTGTAGGGGGAAAAGTTGAGACATTGTCATGCGCCTCCCTTATTGCCTTTCCTTATAAGTAGGCATCAGTATACAAAAGACACAATAAATGAGAACAGGTCTCATAAGCTGCCAAAGGCCGTGTCAATGAGATTCCAAAACAAAAGTTGGCCTTTATTCTAGCACACTGTCACGTCCAAGAAGGGATAGCTGATGGACGACAAACATTTGATATTTTAAAAACTACTAGACAAAAGCTCACTCTTTTCTCCACCAAGTTCTCCAAAAACTATTAGGAAACAAATTAATGCAAATATAATTCAAGTTAGAGTACTATTTTAGCATAGTTGTTTTGTCACAACTCTTTTTCTGATGGCTGTTCTTTGGGTAATTTTTGTGCTAAGCCATTTTGGATTTCATCTGACATATTGATGGCAGAGCGGTGTGTCCTATGTGCATGGAAAATAAACGTGAAAAATGACTTATTGTTGCTGTCTGAAAGCTCTTCAGTTTCTCTAATTCTAAGGCAAATTAGGCCTCAGATTTTATTTTTGTAGCTGCAGTGTAAGTGAATAAAAACTAGAATGTCTGAATTTGTCTGTATCCACATATATCAGAAAAGAGAATTTTCTTTTCACAAAAACAAGGTTAAGCAGTATTTAGAAAAGCCTCATAATATTTCTACTTCTCTGACTTAAAGTTACTTTCCTTTATGTGGTTTTAGAATTATAATCATCAGCTTAGCTGCAATGGGATGGATGCTCTTCTAGCTCATGAATCCGAAGAGAAATTGTTAGCTAATTCAAATGCTATTTGCCATGGTCAGTGAAGAAAATTGCCTTTTAAAGTGCTGCTATGATACTGAGCATGCAGTTATGAGGGTTAAAATGAATAATTAAAAAGCTATTCTTACAATGTATCTGTTTGGAAAGTAAACCTACTTAAAATGAGCTAAGTGAAAAATAAAATATTGTATCATACAGAGCTATTCTGGTCAATACAGGTGGAATCTCAAACTATAGGTAGCATGATTGGAAGGTGTTACAGAATATACTCACCTGTGGTTTGAGGCTAGAGGGTGACTTAAAAAAAAACCAGTTACTACAAACAGTCATACTAACCACATCATAAAAATATTGCAGACCTGCTAAGGAATTTTATGCAGAGGACACTAGTGCCCTTTTTTTTTTTTAAATGAAAAACACAAAACAAAACAACAACCAAAAAAGATTATTTCTGAATTCCTGAAGGGACAACATAGCTTTGTGAATTGAAACACTTTCTTTTTGGTTTTATCCAGTTAGTTCATGAGATAAAGTAAATCAGCAACACATAATTTGCAATGATTGATCTAAAGCTGAAAGGAGCTATGAGTCATTTTTCTCTGTTTGAACCTACAGGTTGGTGAGATAGTATTTGTCCAACTTTACAAATGAGTTGACTGTGACCCACAGAGATTGGTGATTCTCCCACTGTCACATAGCTAATATATGGTAGGTAGGGACTTCAAACCTAGGTTATTCCTCCCTCTTCCCTTGTTATGCACATCTGAAACCACACTACCAGTATTCTTTTTTTGGTCTGTGAGCTTTTTAATATACTGTATTTTCCTGTGTATATACCACCTCATGTATAAGAGGACCCCTACTTTTATAACTCAACATTAAGAAAGCAATATATAGGTTACTTCTGTGTATAAGATGACCCCCAATTTTTGGTTTAACATTTTTAGATAAAAGTGTCATCTAATGCATGGAAAAATATGGTATATGGGTATCACTACATTTCTTAAGGGCTCATAGGGACAAAGTACCTATGAGGAAACTGGAATTGCCAACCCTAAGCCGACCCACTTTTGGTATTACATAAGGCGTTTTAACATTTTATTTATTTTAATCATTATAAAGCCCCTTTGAAAGGGTTTTTCTTCTATTTTTACAGATGAATACAAACATGAGGCCCAAACTGGTTAAATTACTGGCCTGAGGTCAGTTGTTAGCGTATAGCTAACCGGGATCAAAAGCTAGCTAGCTCTGTTTACGTTTGTGGCTCCTGCTCCTTTTTATTTCTGAAATCTTCGTGGAAAGGGAGAATAAAGAATGGGGCTATAGTCGATAATTTCAGTTTCTATTATCTGACAAGAGGAAGATCCTTAGAATACACCAAAGAAAAATGGAAACATCAAGGCCCTCGAGTTTAGGAATCCTGGGTCACTTTTCTTAGTGAGTGAGGGACTCTTAAGCCTTGCACTGTTGTTTTACTTGTTAGGGGTTTTCCTTTATTGCATATTAATTCCTTGTGCTTGTGGTATGAGAAATTTAAGGAGCAGGAAAGGGCTGTCTGGCTCATTGGGACCGGGTTGCTATTTAGTCTGGCTGTTTCCTACCTCGCATGTCGATTGATTACACTGCCTATCGTGTGTTGACATATTTTGCTTGCTGTACTGATTATACATTGGGAGTGCTAATTCTTTTATTAGGGTAGAGTTCAAAGGTGCTCATCTGTCAGCAAAAAGTCTCTCATTTCGCGGCATGCTCGGCCTCCTCTTATATCTGTCATTTTTATACTGTTGTCAGAGGTTTTCCTCTTTTATTTCTGGTCGTAGTTCAATAGCAAAAATCTTGAAGGATTTTCCTTTGTAGTGGGCTATTTTGTACGGTTTTTGGAGACAGATTCTGCTCTTTGAAGATACGCAGACTATTGGCATTTCACAGACTCTGATTGAAGCAATGGAAATCACACCATATCCTGCTCTTTGATTTTAACAACTCTGTTGGTGCAGGTCTCCTATTCTTGGATTTTCCCCAAACATGGTCAATTTCTGAGACTAATAAATGGGTAGATCTCAAGTTGAGTTTTGCATGTCAGTGTCACAGCATTCTGGCTAATCATCGGGAAATGGACTCCCATTAAGAGTCCCTGGAATGGTAACTGGATTGCATAGAACAATATGAAAACTCATTTATGTCTACGCTTCTTTTTCTCCTGTAGAAATTATAATATACGTATATAAATATTTCCATTTATATAGGATGTCCCAAAATTCATGCAAGATTTGAATTTTGCGTCATTTGTGTGGTAAAGTGTTTCCAATGAAAAAAAAAGACAGCATGACAGCCGACAGTTCAGGGTTATTATAAATGGAGGACTACACAAAAGAACAGCGCGTTTTCATTGTTAAGCAATGAAAGTTTACAAGTTTTAATTATAAACCTGTGTTTTCTATCAAAATTACTTCTTGTGTGAATTTTGGGACACACTTTATGTATAATATTTAACACTTATTTCTTATCCTAATTTTTTTTTACCAGAATCATAAGTAGAAATATTCTCCAAAGTCATTATTTTGGATTTTATATGTATGATGAAGTATTATGCAATTAGTTTGAGGTATTTGAGATATACCGTATTTTCCGGCGTATAAGACGACTGGGCGTATAAGACGACCCCCTAATTTTACAGTTAAAACACAGGTTTAGGCCTATATTCGCTGTATAAAAGACTACCCCCCACTTCCGAGGCTGTAGTCTTACACAGCGAATATAGGCCTAAACCTACGTTTTAACTGTAAAATTAGGGGGTCGTCTTATACGCTGGAAAATACGGTAAGTAGCATGCCCTTCTTGACAAGATAGTTACCATGTGAGAATATATCTTATTGTAGCTTATATTTCAATTTGTTTTTTTTACATGTTGCATTTAGAAGATGATCAAAATAATAAAAACAAGTGTCATAGTAAAAATAGATTACAAAAATGATCTTTGTGAATTGGCGAGATAATCAATGAAGATTAGCTTTTGCTTTAACTTATTATGATATTTTAACAGGTTAGTCTTCAGCTTTCATACAAAACATGACCAAATCCTGATTTAGAGAAGTAGCTGGAGATGGCTCTAAAGCAACTGAACCATCCTTCTGAGAGGAATGAAGCAAAGCCCAAAAGTCTACAGTCCCTGTTGGAAAAGAAAGAGCATAAGAGTTATTGTCAAATTTTAAGGAGTTTATATATTTTTTAATAGTTTAGATACTGTAAATGATAGGAGGCGATTGAGCTCATAGAATTAAATTGAAATAGAATGGTATGGGAACATTATGGCTGGGCCCAAACTGAGTGAGTTTACTGAGAGACCATGGGTTAGAAACATCAATTCTCTGAGACTTAGTTTTTTTTATCTGTCAAATGGTGTTATTAACTGTTTTACAGTAAGGTTTTTTGTTTTTTTTTAATTTTTAAAAATTAAAAAGATTTATTTTATTGTTTTTGACAGAGACAGAGAGAGACAGAGACAGGGAGACAGAGAGAGGGAGGAGGGCCCAGAGCAGCCTCCACAGTTGTATGTCATTAGTTTTCATTCCATGGGGCCACACAAGGCGGGAACCGGACTAGGGGCCTCCTGCATGCGAAGCACGACCCCTTGAGCGAGGGGCCAATCTGGGGGGCAAGAACCAAACTGGGGGCCTCCTGCATGAGTAGCACACCCCAGTTCAGTATGTGGGTCCTCATGGGCTGGGACTGGGAATCGACTCTTGGTCCCTGGGGCTGCAAAGCTGCACTCAAACCGCTGAACCATCCTGGCTTCCCCAAGATTTTTTTTTAATTTATTTTTTTATGGAGATTAAATAAGATAATGAAGTACAATGTATAACAGTGTCAGTCTTGCATATAGTAGGTATTCAGGAAAAGTAAAAACTTTATTATTTTCATATTTTCATTAACCCTATTTAATCCTATTTCATAATATGAACTTACAAATGCTATCTTCATCAGCTTTCACTGGTTCTTCTTGAATTTATATGCACATGGTACTATGTTGATTATGACAAAAAGCAAGCTATATAGATGTGACTCTTTCTAGGAATCTACTTCCACAATCATAGAGATTGATGGGTTCATAGAATGTGAGCTGGAAGAGACCCTGGGGGCTGGCTGCACTCAGTAATTTTACAGATGAGGAAATAGATTCCAAGAAAGATGAAAAGACTGGTTCAGAATTTCCAGTTAATTAGTGGCAATGCCAAGAATAGGATCTGAGTTTCTAGAAGCCTAGTCCACTGTTTTTATTTATACACCTTTCTTGTTTTGGAAGTAAAAATTATGATTGTGTATTTTAAGAGTTGTTCATCAGGAAGAACTATTTCCAAATATTGTAGTCTTTAAAATGCACAGCTAATTAGAAAAAGGAAAAACCTAATTGTATGTGTTAGATAAGTAAACACAGTTGCAGGGTAATAGTATGGGAAGTGTTCCCAAGCTAACCCATAATCTTCATTAGTCTCTAAACCCCTCTTCAGATTACTTGATAAAGTCCATTGACATTTTATTATTCTTATGCAAAGTGCTGTGTAGACACAACTTCAAAACTCTTTTACTACTCTGTCCAACAGATCCATTTAATAAACTTCTCTGATATATTATAGAAATTTTGGAGCTGCCCCTGAGAAGTATGACTAAACTTTCTATTTTATGTATGTTCTGAGAGATTTCATGAATTTAAGTGGTGGGATATTTGGGGGTGAGGAAAGAGCTAGATATCTAACCGTTGTAAATTGGATCATAGTAAGCATTAAAAAAGGACCAAAAAGATATTCTTTGCTGAAAGCACACCAGCTATATTTCTAAATATATGCAGAAATGCAGAGTTTTATAAATGTATTTTATCTATATTGATCTGGGACATTCCAAGAGGCCAACAGCAGTCACTGAGCTTTTGTTTTGCAAGGCCCACTGCATAGCCTGTAATCTTACTTGGCAAAAAAAATTGTCCGAATAAGTCAAAGACCCCCCAACTCAATGAAATTAGGTAAAACTACACTTGTCCTTTTTATATACCCTTCATTATTACAACATATAAAATTTACATGCTTGTTTAAGTCTAGTTGTGATATTATTTATCTGATATGAACAAATTTTATAATTGTGTCTTTACCTTATAGAATCATGTCTCTCAGAGACCCTTTGTGGTTTAAGAAAAATGCAGAGAGAGATAGATGATAGATAGGTAGATAGATAGACAACAGATATGTAGATGATAGATAGATGGATAGATAGATAGATACCGTAGATAGACAGATGATGATTAAATAGATGATAGATAGATGATTGATAGATAAAAAGAAAGATAGATAGATAGATAGATAGGTACTAGATAGAGACACACACACACACACACACACACACAGAGAGAGAGAGAGAGAGAGAGAGAGAGAGAGGAAGCTTTTCTGACCATGTTGTCTAGCAGAGCAAGACAACACTAGAAAAGTTGAGAACTGAAAGTGTCCATAAACTGTTATCTTGCCCTAGGAGAAGCTGGATTGGCCATTTCACTGTACTATAATTCTCGGTGTTCATTAAAAATTTATTCAAGGCTAAATCATATCACTGAACAATGAGTACAGAGGCCCAGATCTGTGTGTCAAAGAGAGGAGGCCATATCAGGGCCAGGTTGCTTTATTTTGTGGGGTCTGTGTCAGGCAGACAAGAGGAATGGGAGGTTTCCTTGGAGGCTTTTGTAAAGCTCTGTGTTTCTTCTGGGGGCTCGATTAGAATAATCAGAGGCCTTGGGAAATTCACACGGTTTTGGTAGGGCTGTGATCCATCATCATCCATCATACTTGTGCACTGGGTGACTGAGGAGCCAAATACCAGGCCGGCAGGGTGGCCAGAGAGCTTCTCTGCGTGGAGCTCAATGGTCTGCAAGGCGGGGCTCCAGGAAGCCTGGCAGAGGGAGGGGTAGAGGGGGCTGCAGGGAAACTAAGCCCTGGATCAGCTTGCATTCGGGGGCCTTCCCCTGCCAGCAGTATCCACAGGTGATAGTATAGACACCAGAAGTAACTATACAGTACTTTAAAAGATTTTTGGATTTCCTCAGCTTAATTTGTGCTTATATATATTTGTTTGGAATTTATTTCTAATTTATTTTGAGTTTGTTTGTTTGTTTGCAGACCTTAATAATTTTTAAAAAGCTTCTGGATAGTTTGCTGTTTGGCTTTCCTTCTGTGTGCATTTGCACTGTGGGAAGAATTGAGTTTTGTCATTTCAAATAAGGAAAAATTGTATAGTGGTGTGTGTGTGTCTGTGTTAAGGGAGATAACCAATAAAACTCTCATTATATATTCCTGTATCCTTAGCAGCATTTTCAAACTCTTTTTTTAACCAAGGAGGAAGTGTGGATTTTGGTTATATTAAAAAAATGTTTCAGAACTCCACAATTAGGAGAATAGTGTCTAGTCCTATAGAAAAGCATTTATTGCAATCTGATCTCAGAGCCACTCTGCTAGAGAGTTCTGTGTGAGATTGGATTGCTCAATAATTACTAATTTGGTCTCTCAGTTCCCAGGCAAAGAACTCTGGCAGCCTAGTATGTAGATTTTTACCCATCTTCCATTTTGATTTTTCTCAGGAACTAGGTCGAGAGTCAAATCTAAGTGTGTGTACAAATTATAACCAATTTTATGATGTTCATCAGTTAAAAAAATGTACTTAAATTTGCCTTTTTCTGTTTCAGAGGGTTAACGGAATTATTAACTCAAAAGCACCCCCACCCCAGGAAAGCTTTTTTCATATCAATGTCTTAGTCACTCAAGGGTATGTGAATTCATATAAAGTCCCTGCTGTTTTGTTTCTATATGACTTTATATTACTTTGTTTTATTTTCATTAGATGACTATCCAATGACAAGCACATTCCGCCCCTAAAAGGAGTTTATTGTCTTTCTGTTTTGGATGATGCAAAAAAGTCCATAAAATAAATATGTCTTCTAGCTCATTCTTCCTCCTTTTATATTTCTTAAAATGAAAATCCAAGTCAGAAAGGATTTGCTTTGTGTGTCTATGTATGCATATGAGGAAATATGACTCATAAAAAATGGAAGTTGAAGAATATATGTGTGTACACTGTGACATGATTTTATTAGTAGCTACTGTACCCATTGCAATGAGATTCTTGGGACACTGGAACTAGATTAAAATAATCATAAATACTATAAAATAATAGTAAAAAAATGAACTCTTACCTTCTCTCTGTTTTCACTTTTCTCTTTCTTTTTTTTTTAAAAAGAAAATACACAAGTAAATAACAAAAACAGCTCATCCATTGCACATGGGCTGAGGGACATTTCGACTGGGGAGCCACCTCATATGCTCTGTGAATTTGGAGTTTAGAGTGTGGGGAAAACAGGGTAGCGCCCTGGATAGAGAATGTTGATTTGCAAGATTTTCTGTATATTCACTTAATGGGTTTTTTAAACTTATTTTAGTAATTTGCATACATTACATGTATCAGTATTAAACTATTTTTTTCCCTCAAAAGCCTTAAGTGGATGGAGCAAAGTTACATGTAAGCCAAACTTTAATAAATTTTTGTCAAAATCATGAAGATAAGTAGTTGTTTTGGAGCCTTTCCCAAGGAGAGCAATATTGGGTGAGGCAGCGATTGTGTATCTGGTGAGCTCTTCTTTTTTAAAAATTCTATTTATTTATTTATTTATTTTTTGACAGAGAGAGAGACAGAGAGACAGAGAGAGAACTGAACTGGGGGCACTCCCCAGTTCAGCATATGGGTCCACACAGGCCGGGGCTGGGATTCGATCCTCGGTCCCC
>PVKE010050408.1:0-10959 GCA_004027555.1 Craseonycteris thonglongyai | reverse complement strand
GACCGAGGATCGAATCCCGGCTCCGGCCCAGGCAGGACCCACGTGCTGAACTGGGGAGTTCCCACAGTTCGGTTCTCTAACTGTCTCTGTCTCTGTCTCTCTCTCTATCTGTCAAAAAGTAAAATAGAAATAAATATGTACTGAAGACAAAAAGATAATTTCTCTCTATAAATGTGAAAAGATAAAAAAAAAAAAAGACTGTTGAGAAGGTGATACCTGATTGAAGTTCTGAAAGAGGGAGGGAGGGAACCGTGAGGACATCTGGAGGAACAGCATTTCAGGCAATGGGAACAGCCAATGCAAAGTGAGTACAGCAAAGAAGTTCTTTCACTGGCAACTCCCTGTCCTGGAGTTTTTTCACACACAGGAGCAGTGAATTCTCAAAACACCTCTGAGGTAGGTACCGTGCTTTCTGATGTTCAGAGAGGTTAAGAGACTTGCCAAGTTTGCACAGCAGCTGTGTGCCAAAGGCAGACAACTTTGGCACTCAGACCTAACCCCGGCACCTCCTGCCTCAGAGTTGTTAAGTTTACTGAGGAAGCTTGTCTGTGTTCTCTGTCACCTGACTCCTCCCACCCAGAGGGTCCCCTGAGGGGACCCTGGGGCTGCCTTTGCCTTGTCCACCAAAATCCTGTCACTCCTTCCTCAGAATTAGAGATGGAGGCTGGTCAGGGCCACCAAACCAAAGATGACAGTTTCTGCATCCTCCACACCACCGGTCCTCAATCTTTTTGGCACCAGGGACCGATTTAAGACAATTTTTCCGTGTGTGTGGGGGGGAGGCGGTGAGTGGGGGTGGGGGCATGTGCATGCACACTTCACAACAGGGTTCTGCTCCTATGAGAATCTAATGCCCCAGCTGATCTGTCAGAAAGCAGAGCTCAGGCAGTAACTAGAGAGATGGGGAGGGGCTGAAAATACCTGTCCATACAAAGCTTTACTGGCTTGACCCCCCTCACCTCCTGCTATGTAGCCCAGTTCCTAACAGGCCACCAAACAGTGTTGGTCAGTGGCCCAGGAATGGGAACCCCTGCTCTACACTGGATGTGGCCATGTGACTACATCCCATCAGGATCTAGGTCTTCAAACATGGGACAGATGCACTGCTCTCTTTTTCCCGCCCACAAGTTGGACTTTAGACCTGTCTGAGAGCCAGATTTCACAGTGCACACGAGGGCAATGCTTGGAGCAGGGCTTCTAACCTCATGTAAGAATTCAGGGCAGACCTGTGAACTTGTAAGGGAAGGAAAGGCATCTTTATTTTCACTTATGGCTGCTATAACAAATTACCATGAATTTAACACTTTCAAACAACACAATTTTTCATCACTTGATGACTGGATAAACAAAAGGTAGCATATACACACAGTGGAATATTGCTTACCCTTAAAAATGAAGGAAATTCTGATACATGTTACAACATCTATGAAATTTAAGACATTATGTTAAATGAAATAAGTCTGTCACAAAAGGACAAATACTGTATGATTCCATTGATAAGAGGTCCCAGAGTAGGTCAACTCGTAGAGACAAAAATAAAATGGTGAATGCCGGAGTTGGGAGAGGGGAGGATGGGAAGTTGTTTAATGGGCACCCAGTTTCAGTGTTGCAAGATGAGAAGGTTCTGGAGGTTGGTTGCATAACAATGTGAATACACTTAAAAAATGGCTAAGATGGTAAACTTTATGTGTATTAGTTACAATTAAAAAAAAATTATCGGGGAAGCCGGGATGGCTCAGTGGGTTAAGTGCTCACTTTGCAGCGCCTGGGACCAGGGATCGAATCCCGGCCCCGGCCCATGCGGAACCATATGCTGAACTGGGAGCTCCCCCAGTTCAGTTCTCTCTCTGTCTCTGTATCTCTCTCTCTCTCTCTTTGTCAAAAATAAATAAATAAATAAAAATATATTTAAAAAAAAAAAACCACAACATGCTAGGACTGGAGAAACTCACTGGTAAATTAAAAAAAAAATAAAATAAATAAAAAATATATATATATCTGGGAAGCCGGGATGGCTCAGTGGATTAAACGCTCACTTTGCAGCCCCGGGGACCAAGGACCGAATCCCGGCCCCGGCCCGTGTGGATGCATATGCTGAGCTGGGGAGTGCCCCCAGTTCAGTTCTCACCGGGGTGAGACCCCGGCCCAGTTCCTGCCCTGTGCAGCCCCGCGCCCACCTGTGGAATGAAACTATGTGGAAAAACCAATGATGTGCAACTGTGGAGACTGTTCTGGGCCCTCCCCCTTCTCTCTGTCTCTGTATCTCTCTCTCTCTCTCTCTCTCTGTCAAAAACAAACAAACAAAAAAATTATCTAACCAAAAGAACAAAACAAAAACACTCCACAAATTTATACTCCTGCAGTCCTGGAAGTCAGAAGTCTAAAATCAAGGTGTCAGCAGGGCTGCTTCCTTCTGGAAAATACTGAGGAGAATCCATTTCCTTGCCTTTTTCAGCTCTGAAAAGTCACCTGCATTTCTTGGTTCATGTTTCCTTCCTCCCATAGCTCCAATCTCTAACCCATGGCTCCTGGTGTCACACCTCCTGCTACTGGCTCTAACCCTCCTGCCTCCCTCTGATAAGGACCCCTGTGATTATATTGGGCCTACCTGGACAACCCAAGATAACTTCCCTATCTCAGGATTCTTAGTCACATCCCTAAAGTCTCTTTTATCCCATGAGGAGACCTATCCACAGCTTCTAGGAGTTAGGAACACCTTTGGTGGGGAGGCATTGTTCAGTCTACCAAGCATCCGCTACAAATGTAGGCAACAAACCACAATAGTATTAGCAGAACTTGCGACTTTGTCACCAAAAGGAATCACAAACCTTTTCATATTACACTATTTTCTAGCAGACATCTTGAACTATCATGTACAAGGCCTGACAATTAAGTTTACAAACTTGCCTATGTGCGCTTATGTTGGAAGCACTGTACAAACAACTCGGTAAGGTTTCATACATCAGTGTCTCACAGCTGTGTTCGTGTCATCATGTGGCAATGTCTTCCTGAGTGGTGTTCATTATTGTTGCGTGTTTTTGTGTACCATCACGAGAATGTCGGAGCTTGAATTAGAGCAATGAGCAAACATTAAGTTTCTTGTTAAACCTGGCAAGAGTGGAAGTGAAATCAGGAACATGTTTGTCCAAATTTATGATGATAATGCCATGCAGAAAACGGCCGTATACAAATGGATTAAACGTTGTTCTGAGGGCAGAGAAAACATCACTAATGAAGAGAGGTCAGGACAGCCAACAAGGAGCAGAACTGACAAAAACATGGCAAAAAAAAAAATCATCGAATTGTGCATCAAAATTGTCAGTTGACTGTGAGAAGCATAGCAGACTAAGTAAACATTGAGAGAGCAAACAGAAAAATCTAAACTGAAAATCTTGGCATGAGAAAGGTAAGTGCAAAAATGGTCCCAAAGGAGCTACACCCCTCTGGGGGAAGAGTTATGAGCTGCAGAGAACTAACTGCCTTGCCTCACAATCAGAACCCCTCCCAGGGCACTGACCTTGGCCACTGGTTGGCTACCATAGAGACACCAAAGCCCGGCCCCCTCTGAAGAGCCCTCCCAGCTACAACACTCTCTGTAGGATGGGCTAACGTCTCTATTGCAACTGCGTTGCCCACTCCCCCCAAATCCTGCCTTCCTCGTGTTCTTTCAGGTGCATCTCGAGATTCTTCCCGTCTGCAATTGTTTCTGGCAAATCTAATCTAAGGCCACAGGTGGTCAAATGGTGACCAGACGTCCCGCTTTTGGAGGGACAGACCCGATTTTTAACAATTTGTCCCACATCCCGCGGCATTTTTAAAAAGTCCCGATTTTTGGAAAGAATGCACGACAAGCTAGGGAACGGCGGGAGATAGACCAAATTTTTAATCAAGAACCCCCTCCCCCCCTGTCAATGGTGTCCCGCTTTACCAATGTTAAAATCTGGTCACCTTACAAAGTGGATTCTGCAATGAGTTTTGTCACAGGCTCACTTCCTGGTTGGCTGGCAGTGGGGACCCCACCCTGGTGGCAGGTGAAGCAGCGCCATACTTAGCAATGCAATAGCTACAATTTGTCGCTGTAGTGACCGGGAAGGAGATGCCTATGAAAGAGGAGGTGAACTGGGCCAATATCCACGGCTAGAACGGCATGATGGGAATGAAAATAAGGATTAGGGAATCAGATGGCTGTTGCTGAGACCACTGATTCTTCGTTGATGAGAAAATGACAAGCTCAGGTGGTTATCACCAATTCAAAACAGAACTGAAAGGCCAAGAGTCCACCTTGGTGGCAGATAAAGCAGACAAAAGAGCTCCCTAAGAGGGTGGGGCTTCAGGGAAGGTTGAATACCCAAGCCCACAAGTTCCCCTTGCCAGTGTGGGCCAGGAGACTTTCGATGGAAATATAGGAGCAGATGCAAAAAGAAGCTTGAAGATTATCAAACACTGAAATGCGACGAGTGCTTACGAGACAACTGGGCTCATTTCCAGTGGCTGCTTTAGCAAATGCTACTAACGTTGTGGCTTTAACAACAGAAATTTATTCTCTCACAGTTCTGAAGCCCACAAGTCAGAAATCAGTATCACGGCTAAAATCAAGGTGCCAGCCAGACCCCGTTCCCTCCAGACAATCCGTTCCTGTCTCTTCCAGCCTCTGGTGGCTGCAGGCATTCTGTGGCTTGGGGCCACATCACTCTATCTTTAAATTCTCCCTACTCATCTTCACATCACATTCTCTTCTATGTGAATGACCCAGAGCCAGAGGACAGATGCCCTAATAAAAGCTCATGGTCTCTTGCCCATTTTCAGACTTGAGTCCATTTTCAGACCCCAAACTGCAGGGGGAGGCCAGGCCTTCTGTGAGGAATGACCCTGCAATGCCACAGCAAGTGTGTTTATTAGTGACTTCCCCGGTGCCTCCCCATGACCCGGGGTGTACTGGAGCTGCCTTGTACCAAAGCACGAGACCCGATTGTTAAATTGTCATGAATTTTTTAAGTAGACTGTTAAAGCCATTGAAAATGAGATTATAGAAATCCACAGTTTAAAATTAGGTTAAAGGTAATAAATCACGTCCTGGTTATTTTACCACCTTTTCCTTGTATGTATGCTCTTGAGGTTATTGATGTGTTAATGGGTTAAACTGTGTCCCTCAAAAGCTATGTTGAAGTCCTAACCCCTAGTACTCAGAATGTGACCTTATTTGGAAATAAGATCACAGTAGATGTAATTAGTTAAGATGAGGGTATTAGTGTGGGCCTTAATCCCATAAACTGGCATGCTTATCAAAGAGGAAGGAGACCCAGAGGGGAGACACATCAGGAGAAGCCAGCCATGTGACAGCTGAGGCAGAGACTAGAGTGATGCTGGGGACTGCGTGCCAATACCGGAAGCTGGAAAAGGCCAGGAAGCATTCTTCCCCACAGGTTTCAGAGGGAAACCTGTACGGCCCTGCTGGTACCTTGATTTTGAGTGTCTGGTCTCCAGAACTGTGGGACAATAAACTTCTGTTGTTTTCAGGCACCCAGTTTGTTGTATTTTGTGATGACATCTCTAGGAAAGAAAAACATGTTGTCTATTCTATCTGTATAGAAATACTAGGGATGCTGGGGTAACTCAGAGGCTGAGCACTTGTCACCTAATTGCAAGGTCCTGGGTTCAATTCCTGCCCTGGCCTGTCCAATGCCATATGCTGAACTATGGAGCAACTGGTAACCACCAGGATGGCTGTGAAGCTTCTTGCTTCTCATGCGAGAGGCCCCTGGTTCGGCTCTCACCCTGTGTGGCCCCACATCCACCTGTGTGGAATGAAACCACATCACAACGAATGATGTGCAACTATGGAGACTGCTCTGGGCTCTCCCCCTTCTCTCTCTCTCTCTCTCTCTCTCTCTGTCTTTCTCTCTCTCACCTTCTCTCAAACAATAAAATAAAGATAACATTTTTAAAAAGTTAAAGAAAAAAAAAATACTGTGTAACACTGGCCTACTGCCCATGTTCAGGGACATCACATTGGCGGCCTGATATCAGCCATGGTGATATTTGCACCATAGAAACCAGAAAATGCCACGAATCAGAGCTTTTCTCTGAAAGTCGCTTGTAAACACGTGCTTGGAAGCCGCTGACAATGGCACTTTCCCGCCAGTAACGAGCAGTGCACCGGTGAAAGGGGAATGCGTCGGCCCTTGGCTAACTGTTGAATGCAGGGGCTGGATTAATATGGATGCCAGGAACCCAAAGCGCCATCCTGGCCTTTCTATCCGAGTGTGGAGCATCTGGAGGCAGATAATAAAGGGAGTGCTGACTGAGGTCTGGCTCACAGAGCTGTGATCATGGGAAAGGCCAAATAGAAGCCTCTGAACCTGGCCTCTTCCCATCCCAGCCATCATGGTTTTTAAAAAAATCATCACTTGTCAGAAGTTATGGGAAAGATTAGTGCCATCCTCAACGACATGGAAGATTCAGGGATGGGGGTCCCTGTCATGTCCCCATTTAGTTCACCTGTTTGGCCACCTCATAGACCATATGGATCATGGTGGATGACAGTGGATGTGCAAATTTAACCAAGTAGCAGCCCAAATGGCAGCTGTCATGCTGGGTGTGGTATCTTGGCCAGAGACGATTCACACAACCTCACTCTGGGATATATGACCATTGATCTGGAGAATGCAGTCTTTCTGTCCCCACCAGAAAGGAGGATCAGAAGCAGTTTACATTTATGCAGATGGCCAAGATGCACGTTTGGAATCAGACTCCAGAGATATGAGTAGTTCGCAGTCCTGCTCTCTGTCATAATATTAACCTCTGCCATGATATTAATGGCAAGGACCTTGACATCTGGACCTTCCACAGATCTTTACATTGGCTCACTCCTCAGAAGCAACATGCTAATCCCATTGTATGGGGCAGAATTTATGAGTACATCAAAAGACAGGCTCCAGAGGATGGGGGAGAATCTTTTCAAATACTTGGGTGCCTGCCCCATGAGCAAAGTTTATAGGTATCCAGTGATCTGAGGTATGTCAGGACATCCCCTCCAAAATGAACATATTGCAACATTCACCTCACAGCACGAAGAAGGCGCAAGGCTTGTTAGACAAGCCAGAAGCGTGCAAAGGTGTCAGCTTTGAATGGGCTACAGAACAGAGAAGCACTCTGCATCAGATCCAGGCTGAGGTGTGAGTAGCTCTGTCATTTGGAGCACATGATCCCACAGACCCTATGGAACTAGAAGCTATCTGCGGTAAGGAAAGACCCCTTGTGGAAGGTATACAAACCTCAATAGAATCACAATGCAGCCCACCAGGGTTCAAGGTCAGGGCATCTATAGCAAAGCACACACCATTCATAAAGCCATGCCTGGAGTGCTTCTGCATCATGGTAGAGAGGAGGCACAGGACCACAAGACCTCGAGTGAGCAGTGAGGAGCTATCTGACCCACTGAATCATAAGGCCAGTGAGTCAAGCAGCCATTCATTGGAAGATGGGACTGGTGTATGCAGGATCCAGAAGGCAGGGCCAGAGGACAAGTTGGATTCATGAACAGATGGTCCAGCTTCCGTGTCATCCACCACTGTTGCGTTAGTGATTGTTCCTTTGTTCATACCTGTGGCCCCATGGTAGGGCATCCTTTACGACTGGGTGATGATGATGAAAGAAAGAGGCTAAGTTTGGTCCATGGGTGGGTTGGTTCAGTGCATGGGTATAAGAAGAAAATAGACTTTTGTTTCACTACAGCTCAATTCAAGGGTGATCCTGAAAGGTGGCAATGACGGGGAATCATCCCAATGGGCAGAGCTCCAGGTGATAAAGTTGATCAACCACTGTGTGGAAAGAGAAGTGGCCTGAGGTGACTATCCATGAATTTATGAGCAGTGGCAAATGGCCATGATGTTTGACCAGCAGCCTGAAGTTAGCCTGAAAAAGGTGAGATGATCCAGATGAGAATATTTGGGGTAGAGGTGTATGGGTGGACATATGTGAATGGACACACAGTATAAAGATTTTTTGCATGTCAATGGCCACCAGACAGCATCAGCTACTGAAGTGGCACTAGTCAATCAAGGAGAAGTAATGACTTGGCTAGTTGGCATCAACCAGCCTCCATCATCAGCCGCCCCAGCTCTGACACCATGGGTACAGGACTGGAGCAACCAAGGTAGCAGGATGAAGGCCGTGTGTAGGGCCCAACTGCATGAGATTTTATTCGCCAAAGGTGATCTGGCTATTGCCATGGCCGAGGGTCAAGCCTGCCAGCCAGAAGCACCGTGTTCTGAGAAGACCAACCTGTGCGAGGTGCCAAGTTGACCACACTCAATCCCCTCCACCCTGGATGGGGCAGTGACTCATCTTGGCTGGGATAAACCCGCCATGGCTTTGCCTTTCTTGACCTCAAGACCTTGGCCAGAACTGCTAAGGGATTTCAGAACTCTGATCCACCAACAAAGGATTCTGTATAGTGTCACCATGGATCAAGGGACTCATAACAAAGGAGGTGCAGCGGTGGGCACACAAACATGGGATCCCCTGGTTCTATTATCAACCCTACTCCACAGAAGCTTCAGTCCTAACAGGGCAGTGAAATGGCCTCATAAAGATGCAGCTCAGGGAAGCCTGGATGGCTCAATGGCTTGAGCACTTGCTTTGCAGCCCCAGGGACTGAGGACTGAATCCTGCCCCTGGCCCGTGTGGACCCATATGCAGAACTGGGGTGTGCTTCCAATGTGGGAGGCCCCCAGTTCAGCTCTCGGAGGGGCAGGTTTTCCATGTCAGAGGCCCCCAGCTCACGGGGACACACCTCCCATGAGAGAGGCCTCTGGCTCCGTTCCTGCCCTGGGTGACCCCGCCCTGCCTGTGTGGAACAAAACTGTGTTGCGGGCTGAGGGCTGATGACGTGCAACTATGGAGACTGCTCTGGGCCCTCCCCCTTCTCTCTGCCTCTGTCTCTGTCAAAAACAACAAAAATAAATCTTAAAAAAAAAAAAAAGAACAGAACACACTGTGTGACATCTAAGTTTATATGGCTTTTCCTCTGGAGACACACTTCTATCCATGTGCAAGGGGCAACTTGCACTCAAGCAGAAAACCAGTCATTGAATTGAGGTGTCAGACACCAGAGGTCTGGCTGCCAGAACAGTTGGAAACTGAGTGGAGAATCCCCAGTATGCAGGGAGCCTCAGAGGGAAAGGAAGTAAGTCTGTATATAAATTACCCTTGAATATATCATGTACTGAAAGAAAGAAGAAAACTGTCAACACAGAATTCCATACCCACTGAAAATGTCCTAGAAAATTGAAGGCTAAATAAGATAGCTGCTCTCGTTTTTGTCATTTAGCAAGAAAAAAAGGGAAGCCGGGATGGCTCAGTGGGTTAAGCGCTCACTTTGCAGCCCCGGGGACTGAGGATCGAATCCTGGCCCCAGCCCATGCGGACCCATATGCTGAACTGGGGAGTGCCCCCAGTACAGTTTTCACTGGGGTGAGACCCCAGCCCAGTTCCTGCCCTGTGCAGCACTGCGCCCACCTGTGGAATGAAACTATGTGGAAAAACTGATGATGTGCAACTATGGAGACTGTTCTCTCTGTCTCTGTCTCTGTATCTCTGTATCTCTCTCTATAAAAATAAATCTTAAAAAAAAAGAAAGGAGACAAGGAAGGCAGTGCCATGTCCTTTAAAGGAATTCATAAGGTGCTCAGTTCACTTTCACTCAATTTCATTGACCAGAATTTAGTGCCACAGGAGCTGGAATGGCTGGAAAATATTGTCTTTAGTAGAAGGAGACTTTTAAATCACTTACAATTGAGGGATTCTCTAAATGAAGAAAAAGAGGAGAATAATATAGAGATAGTAGCTGGAGTCTCTGCCACTCCTGCTTTTTAGATGGTTACATGACTGTGTGATGGCTAGAACTGTGGCAGTCATATTATGATCATGAGGGAAGACAGTACTAATGCACTGAAAATGGAGGGTCAGCTAGATGGAAAGAGCTTGGGTCTACTATACATCATGCTCTCTAAACCAGCACTGTTTAATCTAAATATTATGTGAGCCACATACGTAATACAATATTTTCTAGTAGCCACATTTAACAAGTAAAAAGAAGTATATAAAATTAATTTTACATAAACTTTATTTGCCCCAGTATATTTAAAATTTTATCATATATCACTATATCATATTAATATACAATCATATAAAAATTATTAATGAGATTTTACTTTACAGTCAAAAGCTTTGTATATCCATCCATCTATTTCCTAGCTTTGTCCATTGAAAGGGTGTAGAAGCAATGACATCCTTACAGCAATCAGCCCACCTAGCACCCAGACCTTGATTTCTGTTTTCCATTAAAAGGAACCAGATCTTCTTGGAGAAATAGCTGGTTACAGAGCTGGGGTAGGGAAAGTACAAGACGAGCCTGGAACATCTTATTCCAGAAAGCAAGGATATAATGGGGATTCATCAAAAGGGCATAGGATTCATTTTGAAAAGTTTCCCATTGACCTAATCTGGGACAATTTGAACATCAAAAGAAATGATAGTAAAAAATTACAGTCCACTGAATAAAATAAGAATTCAGGAATTCATGCAGATATAAATCAATTGATAAATACATAAATGAGGGAGGGGCAAAAAGCTCTTCCTAAGAGTAGAACGCCAGTGAATAAATGTAAAAAGAATGATGAAATTATTTGAGGACTGACATAATATTAACAGTCAGACAAATACTGTATTTTCCGACGTATAAGACGACCGGGCATATCAGACGACCCCCTAATTTTACAGTTAAAACATAGGTTTAGGCCTATATTCACTGTATAAGACTACCCCCCACTTCCGAGGCAACACCAGTTCTTTTTTTAATTAAATTTTTAATGAATGACATTTTTCGAACATACCGTAATATACCGTACATTGATACGATAAATGGAAGGTCTCTTCACAAATGGCAATGCCATGAAC
>PVKE010050407.1:0-10957 GCA_004027555.1 Craseonycteris thonglongyai | reverse complement strand
CCCCCCCCTCGCCTCTCTCCAGTCTGTATCCGTCCTGTACGCACCAAATGGAACTGACAAAGGAAAGAACCAATGAGGTTCAAGTCTTTTGAAACCCCTGGAATACAGATGAGCGGGGAGGCATCTGGAGACAAAACCAGACACTTGAAATCAAAGAGACAAGTAAATTACTATCCTAATCTGTCTGGGAAGAATAACTAACGGTGTCAGTGGGGTTCCACTGATAGCACTTGGCCCTGGGCCAGAGTGCCAAGGGTTCAAACTCCACACCAGCTTTGGGCTCAGGCCCAAGACTTGCTGCGTGCGCAGCGGTGTTAAAGGTGTCAGCCTTGTGAAGAGAGGTTAAGTCCAAGTCCTTCTGCCTGTTTGTCATCATACCCCAGAGGGATGCGCGGATCCCCCTAGCTTCCTCTCCTGAGGCTTTCACAACACGACAGGCTGGGGACGAGAGAGTGCTCTGGAGCAGTATTTGCTACTATCAGTATTTTGTACATTAGAGAAATGTCCCTTTTCCAATGAGACTGTTTGAAGAATTAAAGTATGTGCAAGAAAATCCAACTGCCTGCCACATCCCCTACCAAAAAAAAAAAATGTCTATTCTATAGATTCTTCCATCAATGCAGAGAGAGCTAAGTTTGGAAACCCAAAACCACGTGTCGAAATGAAAGAAAATGTTTTCATTGGAACAGCTTACATGTCTGGTACACTTGCATAAAAACTATTGCATGGCATTTTAGAGCTAAAATTGCTATAAAATGCTTAATACAGTAAGAATAAAGTTATGAGATTTTGCACGCACAGCTGGTATACAACTAAAGTCTCAGCAACAGATTCAGCAGAGCATGGGAAAACCATTTATAAAAATTCCCGGTATGCCAGTTTAACTCACCATCAACACACCCTCCACTCTTTAGGTAGATGGGGAAGATATATACCTACTAAATGCTTTACTTTTTCTTTCATGAGTGTCATTAATACTTGATTCAAGAAATTCTTGCCCATATTTGATGTTATCATATAAATTATAACAGGACATGAATGACCTGTACACAAGGCTTCTCCATTGAATGTCAGAGTTGCAAATATGATAAATAATGAGCCAAAAACAAAATTAAGTCTATATGCAGTATGCTCCCCCCTTTTACTTTTTCTTTTTTTCTATTGCTTCACCTCTTCTTATCTCCCCTTTCCTTCTTAAAGGTTCAAATCCTTCAGCTACTTCCTGGGAACTCTGGACACCCTCTCTCCTCACTGCCATCCGTCCTGCAGCCAACCTGGCTTTGACTTTCCCTGGATAATATCCCAGAGGCAGGACTCTTCCTTCACTTCTCATTCCTAACATTCTAATAGTTCTTTTTCTTCTCCATTCTTTTTAGCTCCAGCTAACAGTCATTTGAAAAGGGGCTACAATTATTTGGATGAGCTATTAATGGTTAATAATAATTGCATATAGATTATTTCTTGGTTAAAAAAATTGAATTTAAGAGTCAATAAAAGAATCTCTTTATTGTGTCCTTTTAAGCTCATGGAAGTAGGAGGCATTGCTAGATCTTTCCATTGCATATCTTGGTCAAAAGAACAAAAGCCACTGTGGATGTATATGGGAAACCCCAGGGAGATAGTCTGGGGACACAACGGCAATGTGGAACAATATCAAATAAATTGAACCAGAATCAGGAATCCGAAGTTTGGTATCAATAAACTTTGCTACCAAGTGTTTGGGCAAGTCATTCAGTTCCTTCAACTGAGAAGTGAGACCCTTGGATTAGAAAATCTCTACGATTCCTTCCAGCTTTGACTCAAGGGTCATGTCGTGTGTGGTTCTCTGACTGGAGGTCGGCTGGCTCTTCTAGTCCAGCTGCTTCCTCCAGTTAAGAACTAGAGGCTCTGAATAAAAATGGCTGCTATTCCACATGAAGACATCCAACAAATGGGGCACTGATGCCCCTGGTAAGTTTAAGCTCTCTGCCTACTACTTGCACACACTGCTATGGAGCTGGCTCCTTTATGCTATACACATATTTTCTCAGCATTTGGTTTCCGCTCATTTACTTAATTGAACAAACATCTAATGAGCACTTTCTATATGTGGATGTGAAACAGAGCTGGTTATTGAAGATAGGGTTGAATAAGATACCATCTCTGCTTCCTAAGAAGTACACACGAACCTACTATTCTCATCGATTTTCTCTCTCTCCCCTTTGCTTCTATTCATAAATATATGGACTGCTAAAACTATAAAATTAGTATGAAAAATAGAAATTAGACTTATTTATGCCCAATCCAAAATACTGTTCATCTTCAACAAAAGAATGCGATAATTTGTATTAGAAAATTACAGTCATTCCAATATGCACTCCAATAGTATAAAGGATAGTTCTCAACACCTACTTTGAGGTCACCGATTTACATTAAGAACAACAATTTGAGTGTTCTTTACATTAAGAATAACAATTTGAATTATAAAGGTAAAACGATCCCTTCTGTAGGAATCCTGATAAAAGTCTGGGACTCCGGTAGATAGCTTTTGGGCAAGTGAGAACACAGAATATCTTTGTTTAGTCTTTTATTCTCTGAGGGTTTGGGGTTCTTATCCTTCCAACCTTTTTTTCCTGCATTAATAATAATAATAACTGCCATTTATGGAGCACATATTAAATTGCAGGTGCTTCACATACATTATTGCCTGTTAGGAAAATGACTCTGCAATGCAGATATTGTTTCCCTCACTTTGTAGATGTGAAAACTGATGCCCACAAAGGTGAAACCGTTAATCAATCATTACAGACAATACAGACAGTGTGCAGAGTTGGGGTATAAGCTCAGGCCTGACTTGGTCTGTGTCACATAGCTCCAATAACACTTCTTGGTTCTGCCAAATCTAACCAGTTAAAAAACAAGTAATCTTGCTTGAATGCTTTGTTAGCAAACAAGGAAAACACCCTTTATAATCTTTCTTTACAGTCATTTATTGCATTACATATAGTACAATGAAAATAGGAGATGGTTAAGATTGTTCTCAGTGGATTTGGCTGCCTCTTCATATTTATTTGGACTGTGATGAACAATTACATTTCGGGCTTTCAAAGTATAAGACTGTGCTACATGCTATTGAATAAGTATTTGTTATTAATTAATCAGACATGGATAAGGTGTGTTATTACAACTATATTTGTAGGTCTGATTTATGTTGTTTGACTGTATATTACTCTGGGCTGTTTTTCATTTCCTTTCAATATGGACTTTTTGTTTTGTTTTTATGAATTTAGTCACAGTTGGTTGTGTTTTGAACTTTGTAAAAATGCAATACTAAGAAAATTAAAAAAAGAAAAAGAAAATATTTCCAAAATGATGTCAAAATCAAATCTACCCTTCACTAATTTGATTTGTAGGCATTGGAGAACAAAGTATTGCAAGCAGAATGCTTTTAAATATCCTAATTACTTCAATGTGCAAATGCACTGACTAAACTGAAGCATGCGTTTAACACTTCAATTGTGCTTATACATCTAAGTTCTATAGATAGCAGTTCCATGGAAAAACAGGAGATAAACTTCACGAGTGTCGGTCATGCTACAGTTATTGGGGGAAAACTATTGGTCGAAAGTTCAAGCTTACTTCTCAAGTCAGCTCAGTTGTGGACAAATGCAAATTGTTAGTCAAAATAGCACAAAATAACATAATTTACTATAGCTGCTCAAGTTTTCCCAATGGACCCTGTCTTCCCTATTCTTCTCTTCTGCTTCAGTGAGGTAGGGCGAGGGGGTGGGGGTGGCAAAGCCACACAGTATCCACAGGGTGAGTTCTGGGGAATTAATGCCACAGGGTTGCAGGTGATCTGTGATGAGGGTGGGCTGACGTCCCGATGTCAGAATTGCTTAGAGAGTAGTCTGGGACCAGCTACACCAGAACCACCTGAGGAGCATGTGACAAAGGCATATTCCCGGGTCTCACCACAGAGCATCTAAACCCAACTGAGTATCTCTTGAGGTGAGACTCAAAGATCTACATTTTAAATGAGATTCCCAAGGAACCCTTATGCTACTGAAAGCTGTGCACTTAGGCCCTCTGTTTCTATATCCACTGGGAGCGTGGCTGGTATGCCTGTACCCTCTATCCCAGGTGTCAAGATACGTGTGCAAATAGAGGCAGCTTTCCTGGGACGCATTAATTCTAGTAACAAATGCCCAAGGGTTTAGCCACGCATGATGCTGTTTAATACGCAAGTTCTCATCCCATCCCCACAGTAAGGACTATGAGATAAGTATTATTACTAGTCCCATCTTTCAGATGATGAAATTGAGATCCAGAGAGATTTAGTAACTTGTTGTAAGTGTCACACTAATCATTGCAAGAGCTCTTAAGAACTACATTACTTTAACTCTTATCCTTGCAGGAAAATATGTTCTTGAAAGATGTTTACTCCAAAAGATGTTCATGATTTGGTGATAGCATCATTTTAAAGAAACTTGCCTAAATGCTCGTAAAATTGGTTATGTAATAATACATGGGGTGTGAGCATTTGTATCCAAGTAACTTTTTTCCTTAGATTATTTTTATAGGTCTAAAGTAATGTAAACTAGATTGTTAATCTTTCTTTAGCCCATTCAACAATCTTGTTCTTTGGCATACCCTGAGATAATAAAGATAAATAGGACACAGCCTCCACATTCACTGGACTTACAGTTTTGAAAAAGCCAGGAGTTTGTGTACAAATGGTTCTGGGTTAACTTGGAGTCAGCGGAGGCCTAAGCTGGAGAAAAAGTGGCTCATTCTCCTGGCAGAAGAAGAAAAAGAGGGTGTGGTCTGGAAATTTTTAGTTACTCCAGCACTTTGCCATTGGCTAGTGTAAAAAATTTAGACTTTTAAATATTTATTTTTATTGTATTTGAGAGAGAGAGAGAGAGAGAGAGAGAGAGAGAGAGCGAGCGAGCGATACAGAGACAGAGAGAAGGGGGAGGGCCCAGAACAGTCTCCATAGTTGCACATCATTGGTTTTTCCACATAGTGTCATTCCACAGGTGGGCACGGAGCTGCACAGGGCAGGAACTGGGCCGGGGTCTCCATCAGGTGAGAACTGAACTGGGGGCACTCCCCAGTTCAGCATATGGGTCCACACAGGCCAGGGCTGGGATTCGATCCTCAGTCCCCGGGGCTGCAAAGTGAGCACTTAACCCACTGAGCCATCCCAACGTCCCCAGTAATTTAAACTTATAAGATTACATTTTTACTTATACAGTTTTGTTAGGAATGAGGCAGACTATTTCACTTGTATATTTTGAGCCGGTAAAACTTTATTTGGTTCACTGTTTCTGGCATCCATCTTTTTGGCTAAATTCTGGGTACCGAGTCAAGAAGTTTTGATGTTTATTCATTCTTACATATAGCAGCTGAGATTCTATTCTGGAGATGGTGCCTGATAAATGTTATCAGTAGTAGTTTATTCCACCTAATAAAAGTGACTACAGTGATATATTTGCTGTGTCCTTTATTTCATTTTCATCTGTTTCAATCACTCAAAATTTCTATTATTAAATTAAGCAACTTTTACAGAATGAGAAAATCAGAAGTTAAAAACAATTGAGAACACAAAGAATGATCTAGATGTCTTCCCTTGTAATAACTCATGTATGTGTAAATGTGGTTTGAACATATTAATGTCAGAACTTCCAGATGGACTAAAGAAAATGAGGTTCTGAAAGGTCAAAGTGCAGTCAGCTAACCTGAGGCAAATGCATAAGGATTCAAAAATGAAAGAGAGACTTCGAGATACACTGGGCAATAGAAACAATATAATGTGATTCAGAAAATATATATTATAGCATTTGACTCCTGAAATCTGTATCTCAGATATTTCACAAGCTTAATAGGAAAAGCAAAACATCTGAATCCCTTTAAGAGGTAACAAATAGGTACCTCTTTGTACTTTTAAAGGTGAATTAGTATCAAAATTGGAATTAATTATTTAGATTTTTTGCTGTTTCCTCATTTTTCCCCTTAATTATTAGAGTATTTTGGAACATTTAGACATTTTAAGAAAATGAAGAAATAAAATATCACTTAATTCTATCACACAAACATAACTATTCACATTTTAACATGTTACCTTTGATTGTAACCAAATACTGTCATTTTTCTAATTTGGGGTCATGTTAGGTACACAAGTTTCTTTTGGATCAATATTTTTAGTTACATTATTTAATACACATTTCTTTGTATAAAATTCTTTTATATATTTTAATAACTGTATAATTAATAATTATTGTATGCAATAATATATATGGATCTTCCATAATTTGCATAATAATTTCCTGATTAAATATTTAAGAACATTTTTCTCTCCTTTTATTTTTTTAAAATGACATTGTGATGAATATCTTAGTATAAAAATCTTTGTGTAAGTTCTATTTTCTATAGATAGGTAGCTAGAGGTAAAATTACTAGGCCAAAGGATACATTTTAAAGAAAGGTTGCTGGTAATATAATGCCATATTACTTTGCAAAATTCTTGTCAATATATATACTCCCACTATCCCTATTTTGAGAGTCAATTTTACCCTATACTCACTAGCATTGAGAATTATCATTTCAAAAATCATGTCTCTGAGTGCTAGTAAGTTAAAATACTTTTTCATGTGTTTACTAGACATTTGTTTTTCCTCTTTCATTTTTCATTTTATAATTTTTTAGATATTCTTTTTGAACAAATATGTATCTCAGTACCTGCATATCATTTGCTTTTTATTATCACTGTATTCTGGACTCATCTCATCCTGAACCATGATATTGTGTCTGCCTGGTCTGTATTCCAGATTTGTTCCGTTCTCATATCTTCTGTAGACTACTGTCTAGCAGTACTTTTGAAAATACTGCTTTTATGTCAGTCCTGGTCAAGAACATACAGTAGTTTCCAAGTTTATCTATTGGCAAAATTCATCTGCCTTACTCAGAAGAAAACTAATTTCATTCTTGGATATTTCCTTAAGAACTCGAATAACTTAGGTTATTGATATATGGAATCTATGTGCAGTTAAGCTTATATATGTAGGTGTTTATATATAACAGAAAGATAGGGGCTTTATAGATCATCAAGCCCAACTCCTTACATTCAAAATGAAGAAGCTAACTCAGAGTTCAATAAATTACCCAAGGTCATAGAGCTAGTAAATTGGCAGAACTGGGATTAGAAACCAAGTCTCCTGGTTCCAAGTTCAGTGCCTATTTATTTATTTATTTATTTTGGGTGGCATTGGTTGGTAAATATTACATATAAAAATCACTTTCATAATTTAAAGAATAGATACAGTTACCGGTAGAAAGACTGTTTAATTTCAATCTGTTCTTATGTATAAAAGATTGTTAAAATCATGCCACATAGAAGGCTTGAGTGTTCTTATAAATACAAATATTTTGTACTTCTTATAAATTGATCAAATGTGTCATTAAGATTTTCATAGGGGAAGCTGGGATGGCTCAGTGGGTTAAGCGCTCACTTTACAGCGCTGGGGACCGAGGATCGAATCCTGGCCCCGGCCTGTGCAGAACCATGTGCTGAACTGGGAGCACCCCCAGTTCAGTTCCCTCTCTGTCTCTGTATCTCTCTCTCTGTCAAAAAACAATAAATAAATAAATAAATATTTAAAACAGTATCTTAAAAAAAGAAAGATTTTCATAAAATCTGCACATCAGCAAATGACATAGTTTATACTAGCTTGCTTTCTTCTTGTTAATCTACATTATTTTATTAATCTTATTTATGACAATAGAAGCATCATATTTTTATTCTAGCATGTTGCAGATTAGCATTAAGTTTCTTGGTAATATCTATTGGTTTTCCATGAAAATCCAATTTTTCCTAGCAACTTCTATGAAAAATTTCCTTTGACTGTAATTGGGAATTTTAAGAACTACCCTTAAAAATAAAACAATAAGGACTACTTCAAAATGCTGCTATCTAAATAGTAAACAACATGAACTATTCTGAAGAACATGAGCTATTATAGCAATTAACTATGATACAGCTATTGCTACTTAATCACTAGTTCATATTCTAGAATCACACAGTATTTGTCAATTAAAAACTTAACAATAGTCACTGATGGGAAAATGGGAGTTGCCAAATGTATTTATTATTTGTAGGGGTAGGATAGGGTAGACGGGGCAAATGTGGAAAGAGCTATAAAAGTGATTAACCAGGCTCATTGATTATAAAGGTTGGTTTTCAAAGCATGAGTTTGGTTAACAGAAGTATTGACAGAAAGAGTATATATTATATGACATGGCTGTTCCACAGTTAATAAAATATAAGGTTTAAATGAATAGGCGGGTCATTCAGCAGTAGATGGTCCATTCATTTCACACTCACCAAATATTTACTGAGCACCTACTTTGTGCTAGAAGCTCTCCACTACCCAAATATATGATATAGTTCTTCGTGATTATCCTCTCCATAACTGTATCATAAAAATGAGTAATAATCTATATGTGACATAATATATTATAATAAAGTAAGATAAATTAGGTAGGAGGAGAGGAATTAAGAAGTAGAATCCTAAATTTCTCACTTCATATAGCATATGATTTTATTAATGATAATTAAAAAAAAAGGCCTAAATGTTTTTTTATAAAATAATAGCAATAATTACTATAAGAATAAACTATGCTTTAAAACTTCCAAATTGATTGGCAAGGAACAGAACAGTCATATATTAAAAAAGAAAGAGAGAGAGAATCAGGGATACATAAAAACATAGAAAATATTAAGTAAAACATCAGAGATCAGACCAGGTATGTTTTTTACAACAATAAATATCATCTAAAGTACAAAAAAAATAAATACCATATTATAGGTTTAAAAAAAGCCACAAAATCTAAACATAGGATAGTACTTTAAGAGCACTATTTTTGATAGTAGAGAAAACTGAGTTCAAATCTTACTTTTGTCACTTGCTAGTTATAACCACTTTCCTAAGAGGGAATTTATTTAGCCTATTTTCCTCAATTTCCCAGTTTAAAATATTGGGAGAAAATAACTGATGATGGAGAATACTGAATAAAATAATATCTATAAAGTTCAGTGCCTAGCACAACTAGACATTCAATTATAATAACTATGTTTTATAAATTTTATTAAAACTGATGCATCTAAATAACAGAGAAGTAAAAAACCAAAAGAGTTTTGTCCAAGGTATATTGTTAACTATAACAATTGATATAATACAAAATGAGAAATTCAAAGAGGCCGAGTGAGACAAAAAGAAGGTGATAATTTTTGCAAAGAAACTGAAAGTCGTAAAAGGGGCTGAAGCCATAAGCCTGCTGAACTCTGGATTCAGAAGCACAGAGGTGACTGGTAATCTAGCTTTTGGTATAATGGAGCCAGAAAGGGTTGATATGAAATGGTGGACCTGAGTCTGGAGCACTTCAGCAAGAGGCTGTGAAAAATCTGTCTAACTGCTGCATGGGGCAATAGCTTATATAGAACTATATGTTCTAAGATTTGGAAAGATAAAAATATAGCTTCATGATTTTCTTAAAGAAGCTGAGAGCTATCATTAAAAGATTTGGACTGGAACCAGGAACCCAAGAATCCAGATAGAGGCAACTGCAAAACCACTAGTCACAAATGTATGAACAAATGAAAAAAGAAAAGACTAAAAAGATAAAAAGAAAACCAAGAGATAAGAGAAAAAACAAAAAACAAAACAAAGCAAAAAACAACAACAAATAACCCCTATGACCAACATTAACCTATAAAACAAAATTCGAAAACATAGCTGGAAATTCAATGTTAAGGAAAACAACCAACAAAATTATTGTTGGAACATTCATTTCAGAAGAAATTGATTTTATGGTACTGCCTGACAATGACCTTAACATGAGTATGTTTATGAAGCTCAGAGGTAAAGAAAAAGAATGACGCCTATAAAAGAACAAGAAATTATTAAATAAAACTGATAGTAATAAAATAAGAAAAGATAAATAAAGAAGCAATCATAAATCTAAAAAAATGAAAAATATGCTCATTGACATAAAAATGCAATAGATGGGACAACTTAAGATTGGGCACTATAAAGGAGAGGATTAAGTGAGTTAGAAAATAATACTAAGAAACTCACTCCAAAAAATCACAGAAATTGGGGAAACAGGGATGTCTCAGCGGGTTAAGCACTCGCTTTGCAGCCCCAGGGACTAATGATCGAATCCTGGCCCCGGCCTGTGCTGACCCATATACTGAACTGGGGTGTGCTTCCCATGCAGGAGGCCCTAGTTCAGTTCCTGCCCCCAAGTTCGGCTCCTGGGTGGAGAGGGTGTGCCTCCCATGCCAGAACCCCCAGCCCAGTTCCCACCCTGTGTGATTCCCGCCCACCTGTGTGGAATGAAACCAGGTGAAAACTGATGATGTACAATATTGGAGACTACTCTGGGCCCTCTCCCTTCTCTCTGTCTCTCTCTGTCTCTGTCAAAAACAATAAAAAATTTTTTAATAAATCACAGAAATTAAAATATATTTTTAGAAAATGAAAGGACAGTTAAGTTTTGGTAAATATAATAGGAAACACCAATATATATATTAGAAGGACCCCAAAAGAAAATGAAAGTAACAACAAAGAAAATATAAGGAAAAAGATAATAGTTGAAAATTTTCCAGAATTAAGAGTCTTGAGATTAGAAAGTATACCCTGAGTTCATAACTAATAATTCAAAATAAATCCACATCTAGACAAATTTCAGAAAAACAATAAAACATCAAGGATGTGAAAAACCTCTTAAAAGTTACCAGAGGAAAAATGTAGACTACCTACAAAGAGATGAAAAATAGATGGATAGAAGATTTTTTTTTAAGTAATGATTATTGGAGAGAAAAAGATGGCGGCATGGGAGGAGAGCCCCAATACCTACCTGGGAAGGGACTTATGAAAAAAGGGGAATCCACAGGGGAAACCCTGAGAAGCAC
>PVKE010050406.1:0-10959 GCA_004027555.1 Craseonycteris thonglongyai | reverse complement strand
CTGACAGCACAGAAACAAAAGTTCCTTGTGGCTCGGGAATGATGGTGCCAGGTGTTGGTGGCAGGATGTTCTCCTGGGGCTGCTGCACAGCTTTTGCCACTGCCAGTAAAATCTGCCTTTACCATAGCAGGAGCTGATGCCCCAGAGGTCTTGGGAGAGCTATTTTAGGTCAGCAAAGCGTCGCCCTGCCCAGACTGACATTCTGAAATAGGTTCTCACAAACTCTCTGTATTTATAGTCTAAATATTCCCTTGCCATAGTTGCTTCTCCACATGTTCTTATGGGTGAGCCCCCAGCAGGGCCCCTCAGCAGCTGAGCTACTTACTGAGTGCTTATTAATGACAACAGATGAGAAAATGACATCCTGCTACAATTTACTTCATTCTTACATCAAAACACCTTCTGAAGACAATACTTTGTTTGCCTTTGCCATGAGCAAGTGGATTAAGGTAACTTCACTTAAATCTTAAATGAATTTGAAGTCATATTCATATACAATAAGATCCTAATTTAATCACATTTACAAAGTTTCTTTTGCTATATAAGGTAACACTTTCACAGGTTCTGGCGATTAGGTTGTGGACATCTTTGTGGGGCCATTATTTTATCCTCTTTGTATCTCATAGAAAGGAGGACTAGTTACTGTCACCCCAATGGACAGATGAGGATCCTAAAGCAGAAGGAGGCTGTGACTACCAGAGTTTTATAATTACTTAGCCTGAGGGGGATCTTATAAGTCCCAATACAGAAAGTTTTCTATTGGATCATACTTCCATAACATTTTTATCAGTGTTAGGCATTTTATGCTAATATAGGTAAATTGCTCTCATGTCTCCAGATAATCAAACTTGAATTCAACCTAAATTAGACTTGATTCAATGTTCTTGCCATCTGTTAGCTTGTTTGATAGTTCCTGGTTAAAAGAAAAAGCATCTTTTTCTAATGGATAAAGATATAATCTAAGAATAAAATGGAAGCAGAGTTTTAACTTTAATCAGATACTTTGAAATTTTCTTTTTGCTAGTGTTTAGACTCAATGGTTGAGGGTCCATGGAAATCTTGAACTTTCTATATCGTTTCTTATGTCACTATTTTTTTATTTTACATGAGAAAGAGATAAAAGGTTATCTTCAAATAGAATTATTTTAGATCTGCTTTTAATTTATTTTCTTTTTATAGAACTCTTCATTATTTATATCCTATCTTTCATTATGCCAGTGAGTAAATAGTTGAGTCTATACTGTAAGTTTAGTTGCTAGTTTATAGGTACGTAGCTTTTTCCTTATTTCAAAAATAGAAGCAATAGAGAGAAGATAGTTCTTCAAAAATTTTAACAAAATTATAGAATCTATGTTTTATAGCTGCTATGCAAAGTGGTAATGGAGGTAGTAGAGGACATGTATTAATAATTGCTCATGACTTTTTTTAGTCCATTACTTCAATTTTGCATTAATAGTTTAGTTCTCACAGTTATATGTTTCTGTCTTATCAAAATCAGGTATATTTATCCATTCTACACATTGAACATTGTTCCATAATTCATCACCTTTGGTGGTTTTATTTGGTTTTTATTATTCTAAACAACAGTTTGGCTTGTGAGTCATTTTCCTAGTTTTTTTTCCTGGGGCAGGAAAGACAGTGTTTTTCCTTTCTTTGTACTACATTGCCTAGAATTCATAGATCTTCTAGTTAATGTAAGCAATTAAATGAAGAATAATGGAAGGACAGATGGATGCTATAGTTAACAATGACTAATAATCTTCACTCTGAGATGAAGCTACTGGCCTGGCCACTGTAAGTCCCATGGAAACAATACTGAAAACGGGGTTTTCATTTCTCCAGAGCTACTGGTGGTTCCAGCCAAGCGAGTGGCCAAGTCCAGAGTAAAATGGGATGTGCTGAGATCGGAAACTAGAGAAGTGTTTCAACTCAGGGACAGGGCAGGTGGTGGTTATGACGGAGTGTAGAAACAGCGTGGTTTAATAGATTTGAGTGGGACTTTGACATGAGTCAGGATTTGGCTCATATCTCAGCTTACTACTTAAAAGCTTTGTGGCATTGGGCAAGGAACTTAATCATTTCAATCCCTCACTCTTTCATTTATTAAAATGATAACTACTGCCCCTCAAGGTTATTGCATGAATTAGAAATATGACATGCATAGTAAATTTAGTAGTAGCCCAGTGAGTAGGAACTATAAGGATAAAAACTATAGATTGCTGATGGTAGGCAAATGCAGAGTTTGCTTAATATTCTGGTTTTTTCTTACCAACTCTTTAAATTCTCAGGGTGAAGAGCTGTACTCAGAGCCCCGTCCCTTATTTCAGAATTGCACGGGTCCATGTTCAGCCTGGTGCTGAGGAGGAGCACTGGGAGGGTTCTGGAGGGAAAATTGGAAACATAACTGGACGCAGAAAATATGGTACTTTGTTAGAAATCCCCCATCACCCTGCCATTCTCCTCTAGTGCCAGTGGCACTCTGTTACTTCCTGTCATGGGTCCCTGTGCTGAAGTACCCATGGGCACTGCCCTCTGTCTCCCTGTTATGGATCCCTGTTAAAGGAAGAAACAAAGGCCTGTTTTAAATATTTAAATCCAAAACCAAAAAATGTATGTGCCTTCCTGTATAGACTCAAATTATTTTACTGTTATACTAATTTGGCTGTAGAAATTTTCCGTGCTGATCACTAACCATTAAATCTTTTTTTAAGCATTACAGATACATGTGCTCTTGATTTTTTAATAGACTTTATTTTATACAATTTTTTTTTAAGATTTATTTTATTGTTTGAGAGAAGGTGAGAGAGAGAGAATGGGGGCGGGCCTAGAGCAGTCTCCATAGTTGTACATCATTAGTTGTGATGTAGTTTCATTCCACACAGATGGATGTGGGGCCACGTGGGGCAGAACTGAACTGGGGGCCTCCTGCCTGGGAGGCAAGAAACTTTGCCGCCACCTGGTGGTTACCAGTTGTGCTGCAGTTCAGCATATGGGTTTGCATGGGCTGAGGCTGGGATTTGATCTCCAGACCTCACAGTTGCAAGACAGAACCTGTTGAGATATCCTAGCATCCCTAGAGCATTTTTAGTTTCATAGCAAAATTGAGAGAATTTCTATATATGTACCCGCTCTTCACACACACATACACAGCCTCCCCCACCATCAAAATCCCACACTCGTGTGTTAGTACATTCATTACAATTAATAATATTGACACATAATTTTCAACCAAAGGCCAATATTTATGTTAGGGTTCATTCTTGGTGGTGTACATTCTGTGGGTTTTAATAAATGCATAATGACATGTCTCCACTATTATATGTACCATCATCGTTTCACTGCCCTAAAATTCCCAGTGCTCCACCTATTCATTATCTCCCTTCCCCCAAATCCCTGGCAACCACTAATCTTTTTACTATAGTTAGAGTCATGTGGTATGTAACCTTTTCAGATTGGCTTCTGTCATTTAATAGTGTGCATTTAAGGTTCTTCTATATCTTTCTAGCTTGATAGCTCATTGATTTTTGTCACTGAATTATATTCTGTTTTACGGATGTACCAGTTTATCCATTCACCTATTGAAGGACATCTTGGATGCTTCCAAGGTTTAGCAATTATAAATAAAACTTCTATAAACATTGGTGTGCAGGTTTTGTTTTGGGCATAAAAATTTTAAACTCCATGGGGAAGCTGGGATGACTCAGCAGCTTGAGTGCTCACTTTGCCTCCCCGGAGCCCAAGGATCGAATCCCAGGCCCAGCCTATGAAGACCCATATGCTGAACTGGGGAGTGCCCCTAGTTCAGTTCTTGCCGGGGCCTATGCAGGAGGCTCCCTGCCCAGTTCCTGCCCTGCGCAGCCCCGTGGAGTGAAACTATATGGAAAACTAATGCTGTCAACTGTGGAGACTCCTCTGGGCCCTCCCCATTCTCTCTGTCTCTGTCTGTCTATCTCTCTTTGTCAAAAAACAATAAAAATAGATCTAAAAAAAATTTTTTTTTAAACTTCAAATAAATGCCAAGGAGCACAATTGTTCAACTTGTGGTTTTGAGAGCATCCTTTCATATGTTTATTTGCTGTCTGTCTACTGTATCTTTATTGGTGAGGTATCTTCATATCTTTTGCCCAGTTTTTAGTTGGGTTGTTTGTTTTCTTAATGTTGTGTGCTATGAGTTCTTTGTATATTTTGGACGACACTTCTTTTTCAGATATATCTTTTGCAAATATTTTCTTCCAGTATGTGGCTTGTCTTCTCATTCTCTTGACATTGTCTTTCATTGAGCAGAAGTTTCTAATTTTAATGAAGTTCAACTTATCAATTCTTTCTTTCATGGATCATGCCTTTGGTGTAGGACCTAAAAAGTCATTGCTAAGCCCAGAGTAATCTAGATTTTTCCTGTTAACTTCTAGGAATTATATAGTGTTGCATTTTACACTTAGGAATATGTTCCAGAAAAAAATCCAGCAATTTTCAATATAATGAGAATGGGTACATTGCATATATGTATCTTCCAGGATCCTGGACATAGTTGTCAAATTGTGAGGACACTTTCAAATTATAAAAAGTGAACTAGTATGCTATAGATTCAGTTAGATAAAACTTGATTTTAGAATAGGCTTCTCCAACTTTAATGTGCTTACAAAGTACCTGTGTCTCCTATAAAAAATGTGGATTCAGTACTTCTGGGGCCACAGACCATTCTTTAGTAGCATATTTTAGAATGTATACAAAATATGAAAATAATAAAAGTCTGGGAAATAGTATATGAAAAAATTATTTATACTGTTCCTTGGATATGTAGGTAGAGCACTATAATGAAGTTTTGCTCTTGTACTATTATAACATAATCCATGAAATTAAAATCAAGAGCATAACCCAAAAGAGACAACACAGTTTTGAAGAAGAAAGTCAAAGGACTGACCCTACTCATCTATAAGGCTAATTATAAAGCTATAATGATTAAGATAGTGTGGTATTGAAGGAAAAACAAATAGATCAGTGGAACAGAATAGAGAGCCCAGAAACAGATCTGTATAAATATAGTCTAATGATCTCTGACAAAGGAGCAAAGACAAGTCTTTAAAGAAAAGATCATTTTTTCTACAAATGATACTGGAACAACTAGAAATCTCTCTCTCTCCCTCTCCCTCTCCGCACACACACCACACACACACACAGTACCAAAAAAATGCATACATATTTTAAGAAAGGACATAAAACTTCATTAAAATTGTAATTCTTAATATATACCAATAACAAAAGGTGACTACAAGTAAAATGCTTGACTTCAGCAATTAAAATATGTGCACAAAATGGTTACCATCAACATTCAGACTTCTGATTCTGCAAACTACTGCTTGAGTAACATTGACCAAAGTGTCCACTGTATTACTGTGCATGTCATTTCAATTTACCATGTGTCTCAGACTTACTACAAATTCATGCAGTTGTGTAGGAGGGTCCTGTTGCATATGAGGTCTAATGAATTTGCAAACTCATCCTAGAAAAAGTGCTGCATACCTCATTGCTGAATCTCACTATGGTCACCTTCGAAGTGCTCCCCGTGGGAAGCTATGCACTAACACCAGCATTTAGTCCACCCTTCAAAGCAATTTTGGAACCCTTTTTCTGCAGTGACCATCAGAGCCATTGTCATATTACCCTTGATGTCCTGAATGTCATCAAAATGTCCTCCTTTCAATGTTTCCTTTATCTTTAGGGAAAGAAAAAAGTCATTGGGGGCCAGATCAGGTGAGTATGGAGGGTGTTCCAATACAGTGATTTGTTGACTGGCTAAAAGCTTCTTCACAGACAGTGCCCTGTAGGCTGGTGCATTGTTGTGCTCCAAGAGCCAAGAGTTGGCAAAAAGTTCAGGTCATTTTTGTCTTAACATTTTCACGCAGCCTTTTCAGCACTTCCAGATAGTCATCTTGGTTGACTGTCCATTTGGTACAAATTCATAGTGAAGAATTCCTCTGATACCAAAAATGTTAGCAACATTGTTTTGACTCTTGATTTGGACTGATGGAACTTTTTTGGTCATGGAGAATTGGCTGATTTCCATTGTGCACTTGGACGCTTTGTTTCAGGATCTCATTGGCACACGCATGTTTCATCACCAGTGATAACATGGCCTAAAATAGCCTCTTGCCTCTCCAAAAGGTCATGGCAAACTTTGATTCTCCTTTGCTTTTTGTTCATCAGTGAGCTTCTTCAGGACCATTTTGCACACAACTTTCTCATGCCATGATTTTCAGGGAAGATTTTCCTGTTTCTCTATTGCTGTTTACTTGATCTGCTGTGCTTTTTTCATAGTCAGTCAATGATTTTGATGCACAATTTGATGAATTTTTGCAATGTTTTCTTCAGTTCTGCTCATTACTGGCCACCCTGACCTCTTCATCAGTGATGCTTTCTCCTCAGGAAAACATTTAATCCATTGTGCACTGCCGTTTTCATGTGCCTGGTTTCACTTCCACTCTTGCCAGGTTTAACCAGAAATTAAATGTTTGTTCATTGCTCTAATTTAAGCTCTGACATTTTCACAAAGGCACACAAAAACACGCAACAACAATAATGAACACTACTCAGCAAGACACCACCTCATATCAACATAAACACAGCTGTGAGACACTGATGTACCAAGGTTATGAAACTTTACCGAGTTGTTGGTACAGTGCTGCCAACGTACGTGCATGGTGGCAAGTTCACAAACTTTATTGTCAGGCTTCATACTCATGCCTCCATTGTCATTGTACTTCTATAGTGGTCTCAAATTTCAAATACTACCTCAAAATCATGTTGGCTCCTCGAACAATTGTGCTCTGTTGTTTTTCTTTTTGACTGTCCTACCTGTTGCATGGTGATGCTAGTAGCTAGCATTCATTTGAGTAACACTGTCTTTTGAGTGAACGTTATATTACACATTGCTACTATAATTCAATTCAACTTTGAAAAGTAATACATAGATAATATTTCTTGAAATGTGTATACATTTTTTTGGCACCTCTGTATATATAGTCTGTACATAAATCCAGCCATAAAGTGCCTGTTTTTCATATTACATGGCTGGAAGCTTTTGGAGAGGATGTATAGATAGGTAAATGATAGACAAAGATAAATAGATGGATGATAGATAGAGATATAGATACAGATACATAGATTCAGACCCATTGAGTTAGAATGTGTATTTTTACAAGATACACAGGTACTTTGTAAACACATTACAACTTAAGAAGCCCTTTTCTAAAATAAAGTTTTATCTAACTGAATATGACATACTAGCTTTACTTTTTATAATATGAACGTCTCCTCACAATTTGGAAATCATGTTCAGGATCCTGGAAGGTTTTTGCATCTTCATTTATTTTGAAAATGCTTGTTTCAGATATATCAGTCAATTACAAGATGGGATAAGCTGAGAAAAACAGCATAGTCAATATAAACTTTAATGTTAGCAAGTGATTCTCTATGTTTGAAAGATCTTCCAGTAGGATAAAATGTGTTTCACATCATTCTGCTTGTTAATGAAATGGTAAATTTCTTGTTTCTTTTTGTACTTTTCCTGATACTCGACTTTAGATAATTATGATATGTAGGCTTATACTTTGCAGTAACTCATCTCTGGGGTAAAATATATTATTTTTGCCATTAAAAATGTCATTAATTGTAAGAAGCACAAGGTTTGGTGCCAGCTAGGCCTGAGTTTTAATATTAACTTTACTGCTACCTAATTTTATACACTTGAGCCTTAGTTTCCTCATTTGAAAATTGGAAATGATACCTATCTCATAGTGTTGTTAGAAAGATTAGATAAAGGGTATTATTTAAAATTTTCAGCACAGTGAATATAATATAGTACCTTAACAAATGTTAGTTTCTTTTTTCCCACCTCCCAAAATTAGAAATTAAATTTTTTCACAAACTCATACTATGATATGAATTCTTTTTAATAATTAACTATATAGATGTTAAATGTTTAGCATTTCTTCTCAGATTTATATGGCCTAAGCTAAATGTATTAAGTTCAGTTTAAGCAATTCAAGATTACTGTTAATGATTTCAGGGACCAGATTCTTAAAAAGATAATTCACTACTGTCTTTTCAACATTAAAAGCTGTATGGTAACCTCAGTTTGTTTGTTTGTTTGTTTATTGTTTGAGAGAAGGTGAGAGAGAGAAGGGAAGGCCCAGAGCAGTCTTCGTAGTTGTACATTATCAGTTACCACATGGTTTCATTCCACACACAGGTGGATGTGGGGCTGAGTGGGATGGGAGGGCCTCTGGCATGGGAGGCAAGAATCTTTACTGTTGAGCCATCCCAGCAGTTACCAGTTGCACCACAGTTCTTCAGCATATGGGATTTCCCAGGCCAGAGCTGGGAATTGAACCCTGGACCTTGAGATTGCTAGACAAGCACTCAACCACTGAGATATCCCAGCATCCCTATTCACCTCAGATTTTATTGTATAACTTGATAATCTTTTCTTTGTTAATAATGTTTCTCCATTTTCTGACATCATCATTTCTTCAGGAAGAAATGATTAGTTCTCTCTCCCATTCATCAGTCAAGAACCTTTCTAGTGTTGAAAACACTGCATGGAGTCAAGCATATTCTAAATGTTGTCTTTTCATTATTTTTGGTATATCATCTTGGAAAAACTAATCCAGAGTCTGTTTTTAAATTATATTCATGGCCCCTATCCAAGGAATTCCAGGTACCTTGATGCAGTTTGCCATGTAGTCAGAAGCAAAATACTAATTCAGAGTTGTACGCTGTATTTTAAGAGCAAAAGCTGTAGAACCCTTCAACCCTGATTGTGTTAGATGTCATACTTAGACATACCAGCTCTTTTGTGCTGACTCATCTGCCTTTTGTGAACTTGGTATTTAGTTTTAGACTTTAATAGTGTTCTAAATCAAGCTAAGGTTTATATTAATGCAATCCTCTAGTTAGAGGTACCTATAAAATAGAAGTCAGTACTAAACCCTTTTCATGCAGTTTCCTATTAAGCTATTCATATCCTTTATGCTAAAGAAACATTACCTTTTCTGTGTTTTTGCCTGGATTTGAGGGCTATTGACCAATTGTGCTCTTCATAATTTAACAATAGATTATTTTTCATAGTAATCTAAAAGTTGTCTCACTCTACTTAGGTTGGTATAAATCATTGCTTTCATTCCAGTTAGTCAAGGTTCCAGTATTTCTAACATGGTTCCCTTTTAGTGTTTGGGCTAGGAATTGTGGTCGATTTTGATATCCTCTCTTCTTGAGTTTTCGTCTTATCTCAGAATTTGGACTGTTAGAAGAACCTTTTTGTGTGCTGACCACTCTACCAAAATATTCTCTTATTTAAGGGAAGAAAGAGTAAAACTAAAATTTGAAAAATAATAGAAATCTCCTTAAAATTGTTAAATCAAAAAACAGAAATTTTAAATAAAATATTGGGTCATTGCACAGAAACCTCTTGATGAAAGTACATGTTATTTTTGACTTTTAATTATGTCCAAATTAATTGAATTGCACTTCAATAATTAATCCACCTCTTTTTTTGAGCCCAGGGAAAGTAATCAAATTTAAATGGCCTTTGCCATTGGGGAGTCTTTCCTAGTCTGTAACTACAAATTTTGTTGTTTCTATTATTGGTTTATCGCCCCTAAAATTTTTTTTGGATAATAATTATAATTTTAAGGAATAATCATTGCTATACATCATAAACAAGCACAGATTTCTTGAAATTCTATCTTCTAGGCTTATTTTTGAAGGTGATGTATATTGTCTTTAATTTTAAAGGTATACTCAAAAATTACATTTTCTACTATAATCTCTAAAGTCTCCCAAGATAATTATATTTAGACTTCTGTTAGGTTACCCTTCAAGTTGATTTTTTAATAAGCAAAAAAAAATTTTCCTACCATTTGTTATTAGCTCAGGCGGGGATCTAACATTCACCAGTGTCTGCTGTGTACCAGAGGTATTGTATGTCTCACAATACCTTTTTCTTCTCCAAAGTTTAGGTTTTATCTATGCCTTGTCGCTTCCTTATTCAATCATCCACTTAGTTTTCAGTGCAACCAACAAATCGGAAGCAAGTGTTTCTCAGTATATCTATAGAGATTTGGAAAGTTAGAATATATTTGGAATTGTGGTGAGCCAAGATAATATAAAACAGAAGAATGGTGAGTATGAGGAGCTAGGAATACAAATGGTTTCTAGGATTTCTTTCCATTTCAAAAAGTGTCCATAGTAGTAATTTTGAGACCTAGCAATAGATTGATTATACCTTTCTCTCCAATGCTAACAATTTTTAAAGAAAACCAGAGCATGGCAACCTGTCGTACAGGATTTCCATTTGCACTGTTTTATTCCCTGAGCTAGCAATGCCTGACACACGAAGTGGGGAGGGAGGGAATTGGATCAAGAGCTTCATTTGATCTGTCCCTCACCCGTTTGTCCATTTAACAAATGACCTTAATGAGTTTGTAAAGTCTTCTCTTTAGTTGAAAATTGTAAACCCAACATTTAGCTGGCTCTTGCTTATAAAGGTTACAGAGACTACAGAAGAATAGCAGGGCTCACAGGCTGCTTAGCATAAACTATCCAGTGATCTAGCGGGAGGCGCAAGAATGATGGCATTGCTGCTGCACATAATTGTGGGAGACACTTGCAAGTGTTGCGCAGTAAATAGACAAGCTTCTGCAGACACTCATTTAAAGGGATGCTTCCTCGGGATGCAATGTTGGCGTTCGTTTTCATATGTCCATTCATTGAATAGGCCTGATTAATTAATACATGTCACCATCTGGTACTTAGCAAGACTATTCATTTTTTAAATGCTGAAGTTGCAGTGAATGGTGCACACTAACTAAGATCTTTTAAGCTGGATTGTGTTGGTATAAAGTATACGTGTAGGAGAGCTTCACTGGAATTCAGCATGCATCTAAGGGCACACATGTCAAC
>PVKE010050405.1:0-10960 GCA_004027555.1 Craseonycteris thonglongyai | reverse complement strand
CATTTTGGTTGTTTCCATGTTCTGGCCACTGTGAACAGTGCTGCGGTGAACATGCGGGTACAAACATCTTTAAAGATCAAGGTTTTCAAGTTTTTTGGGTAGATGCCCAGTAGAGGGATGGCTGGGTCATATGGTAATTCCATTCGTAATTTTTTGAGGAATCTCCATACAGCCTTCCATAGTGGCTGTACCAGTTTACCTTCCCACCAGCAGTGTATGAGGGTTCCTTTAGCTATCACTTTTTAAACCTGGGAAGCTAGTATGAAACTATAATCTAGAAAGTGGCTAAGACATGTAATTCAAAAGAAATTTATTAAGCACTTACTCTGTGGCTCGAACTTTGCCATGGTAAACAAGGAACTACCCGATGCAATTCTAACCTTTAATTTTGTTCCTTTAATAACATGAAAGATACCATTTTCTCATCTGTCATGATTTTTGGTTGAAAATATATATGAACACATCAAGCAAAATCAATTTGAAAAATTTTGTAATAATGTGAAGAATAGAACTTTTACATAACCATATTTTTCAAATTGATCAAATTCTGTTTTTTGATGAAATGACAGGCTCCCTTACTCAGGGGAATCAAGAGGTATAAGACATTTATTCTGCCTATTCACAAATATAAGCAAAAAGTGGAGAATCTGGTTTCCTGATGTTAAAAATGGAGTAGTCTCAGAAATAAATGTTAGTTAATATATTAGTCCAAGGAAAACAGAAAATTATTTCTTTTAAATTAGTTGTTTCAAATAAAGTTAATAATTGGCATCGTAACAAAGCTATTTTGTAGCAATCATAAGACACGTTGCAGCAAACATCAAACTAATGTAGCAATTGAAGTCAGACAAGGAGATCAGGAGGATAAAATAAAGGAATAAAATCAAAACAAATAGGGTTTTACAATTTGTGTACGTACTCTCTTAAAAAGCTGATTCCTAATTTTTGGTTCATGTTCTGAGAATATCTTAAAGCCACTCCCTGGACTCTGTGGGCTTAGGCAAGAAACAAGTGAAGTAAATTTTGAAGAACTAAAGGACATCACAGTTCACTTAGTGAAAAATGTAGAATTTGTTCAATAATATTAGGACTACTTGGTCAGAAAAAGAAATATATGATTTAGAAAAATATTTGACACATTGAATTACTCAAGCTTGTGATAATAGTGTTAGGCTGTGTAAAAAAGAAATGATTATCATCAATACCATTCTACACTTTACCTAGAATAGCTGCTTGTGAATGTAAAGCTGGAAAGTGAAGATAAGGAGAAAATACTTCTGATATTTGTTAAAGCCTAAGACATGCACAGGGATCTACAGATATAATCATGATACCTTCAAAAGTTATGCAAGTTGTGGTTTGTATAAGAACACTTATCTGAGGGGAAGATTGTGGCCTGAAATCTACCCTCACTCTGCTCTTGAAGGTAGGGATCTTGGCATGGGCCTGTGCTGGCCTGGATGTAATGGGCATTTTTTTAAGATACATTTTTGTTCAACTTTATGAGTGGCTGGTGGAGACATAAGCCTTTGCTCACCCATGAAAATTATTTTTTTAATTTCTGTTTTCTTGAGCCCTTCCGCTGTTATGTAATAAAGAGGTATCAACACTTTGTACTAAGGTACATATTTACATCTTGCTGGCACTTACTGTGAGAAGAGGAAGCAATGATATATACTTTTATTTTTTTCATAATTTGTTCAATTATTTTTATTTTCACATTGAAATTATTTTTTATTTTAATCAAAGCAAAATTGGCTTAGTTAACCCAGCTCTAGCACGTTAATTTTTATTTAAAAACAGAATTGTATCTTTCTATTTCATATCACTTATAAATATTAAAATAAATACTTTGATCTTTGCCTTAAAGTTAATATTTTACCTTTAAAAAAAAAACTTATCGAACTGTAAGAATGAAGATTTCCATATAGCTACAAGATTTTGTTTTCTAGGTAAGACTTATATAATTCTTCAAAAAAAGGAAAGAAAAATATCAATTAATACATGCACTATATTGGTATGTTATTTCACATCACCAACCAGTTGATGCACTGCATATAAGGCATTATGCTAATTGTTCAAAATTTAAACTTTAAAATACCTCTAAGCTCATTAGAAGCTGACAATCTGTAATCATAAGTAATTTCTACAAGGCAACTTTGTGACAAGAGTTGCAAACTTATATTTACTTTCCAAAAACCTAATCCCAATTATAAGATTTTAGAGCTCTGCCTGAGAATGTAGTTATAAAAATAATAAGGTGGGGATTTTATTGAGAGAAAGGAGAAGAAGAAATAAATGGTACACATAGTCTACATCAGATGGGGGTACATGGTTAAGAAATGGGATTCTTGAGAGAAAAGAAAAGAAAAGTCAAAAAATAAAGAAACAAGGTATCTTTACCTACTCAAGTACACACACACACACACACACACACACACGGAATCCTCTTTCTCACTTGACTATCATTTTAACATAATTGTGTTTCATCTCTAGTCATTTCCCACATCTGTTAGAGGAAGACCCAGCAGATGATGATGATTTACAGTTCTTCTCTGATCCTTTACTGTACTTGTTTGAGTTTCTCACACACACACACAAAAATACCCATACTGATGAACTCCCTCCTGTCTCTCTAGAAGCAAGAACTGTTAATAGGGAAACCATTCGTTCTATGATACTTCCTGATTCTGACCACAGTCTTTCCTGGCTTCCAATGACTTCTTTCAGAGGTTGAGATCAGGAAGTCCATAGACATTGTTCATGAAATCAATGAAAATTCACAGCCTTGTGCTTTGTCTCAGAACCACACTTGTAGTAATTTGAGTTTGTTGCAATATTGTACAATGAAACATATAGTACCTACTAACATCATGTATGTTTTAATTCTACAGCTTCACTTATAACAAGGAAAAGACAAAACACCTTGGAAAAACATACACAATTATAACAAATAGAAAATGATCACAATATTGAAGTTATAAAAAAGAATCTAACCTCAAAAATGAAAATAGAGATATTACTATGCTTATTCACAAAAAGGATAACTAAAGGGACAACTGTCATTTAAAGTATGTTGAAGATGTATGAAAGATGGAAGTGTCATTTTAATTTGGTTAAATAGAAATTGGTTGGTTCAATTTTAGAATTCACCTATCAATTAAATTATACTTTAGATAGATCTGCTATGTAATGCGGTATTTCATGGACAGATATTTACTTATGTAATTTATATTTGTAAAGGTCTATTGTAATTTCAAATTGCAGATATGATTTTATAGATCTATCACAGAAGTGGAGGCCAAGAAAGTAATACTAAAAATAAAGTAAGATTTGGAATTGGTCTTCAAGTGTATAAAATTCTTAAAGGTTTTAGTAGCTATCTCCATCTTGACAGATTATAACTCATATAGTATATTAATATTTTCTAGAACAATACCATAAGTGACTCAGTTATGTTTCTCCTTTAGGCTTCTAAATGTTCAAAATCAAAACTTTTTCTTTCCCCAGCAGAATCTTGATACTCCATCTGGAAATTCCTCTGAGTGTTCAGCCATTATCTGAATGAACTGTGGAAATAATTTCTTGTTTTATCTTTGGTAAGTGCACTAATGGATATGTGATGGACTCATAACCCTTGAAGGTAATGGTGTGAAACTGCTCCAAAACTAGCTAGAAAAACATAGATCCCATTTCAGCTCTGATCTCTTGATGGTTGCAAATCATGTACGTTTTTCTGTTAGAGAGCAAAGCAGTCCCTCAAAGAGTATTTCTTAGTTTTCATTTCAAAGAAGACAAGAATGCTGAAATACTATATTTAAGAAATAACGTTCTAACCAAATAAATACTTCTTCATCTGCAAAACTATTCAGAGTTAATATTGAGTTATCATGAATAAATCAGAGTTTTGTTCAATCATAAAACTGTCAAGTGATTATATTAGCAATACCTTACCTAATGCAAAAAGAAAACTCTCTCTAAGCACTATGCAATGTGTTTTATACATGTTTCAATGTCCCCCAAACAAGTTATCAAGGATGGTTTGTATATTGTAGAGCTATTATAGATATATATAAAATTAATATCTTGCTAGGTATCTTGCTCCAGATTGAGTTACAGTATATGCTCCATCTCGATGAAATATTTTTTTGAATTAAAAAATTCTATCACATTTCTATCACATTTTTGCTTTCATTGTCATTTTATTTCACTTGAAGCAAATCTGATTATCAGCATGGATTGATTTTTTATCAAATAATAAATTGCCATTTTTTTAATTATAATATTCTTTGATTTATGACTCAAAGAATCATTTTCTGTGTGTGAGTTTATCTGAAGAAAACTTAGTATAGTAGACTTCACAGTGTGTGTTTTCTCCACATCTAGGAAATATCTGACTTCTTTCTTACCCTAGCTATTATAATTTAATGCTTTATTTGAAAATTATTGTATCCAATAAGTGCTACATTTATTATTTTCAAATAGCCACATTTTGCTTTTAGTTATTTGTTTTCTAAGAGCTATGCAGGGAGTTGTAATATCTGTGATCTAACTACTATTTCACTCTTTCATGAGGTAGATTGAAGGAACATGTTATCAATAAAAAAATTGCTTACTAACAGAACACAATATATACTATTTCTTTATGAGCCAGAAAGATTCCAAGTGAGTGGAGATATCCACTTTCATTTATCCTTATAACACCAACCTTTGCAGAGTTAAAAATATAAATGCATTTAACAAATTATTGGAATAAATGATAAAAGAGGTGACAGATTGTTTAAAAAGCCCTCTGATGAAACAAAATCTTGTAGTGTGATATAAGCAACAGAAAAAAGTAAGAATTAGTTAAAAATGGGATGGGGCCGTGAATACATCTACAAAAGGATTGAAAGAAAAAAGTATAAAGATACTGGAAAATGGGTAAATTATTAGTAGGGTCGTTCTTATCACTGCCATACCCTATACTAAATTAAAGAGAGAGAGAAAGAGAAGTAATGAGAGCTTGTTGGGGTACCTGAGGAGCCTCATTAAGAATCCTATATATTTTAGCTGTTAATTTCAGGTATGTCAAGACAATAAGCAATTCAAATACTTGTATCAGATGTATTTGGGGAGTCAATTACATAAAAAGTTGTTACTAGGCATAATGGTTAAAAGGACTTGTTTCCAAGTGAGATGCATATGGGTTTTAATCTCTGCAACACTATCTATTAAATTACTAAAGCATTCTGACCTCAATTGTCTTATCTTAAAATGGAGACAATAGTACTTTGTGATGTTGTACCGGTACATCGAATAATTAATAGAAAATGCAAAAGAAATTATACCACAAAGGAATAATGAAGAGCAAAGAGAGCATCCCTCACCATCTTTTTCCCCAAGGCAAAGCCAATCCATCCTTTTTTTCAATAGTTTTCTCTATTGTTAACATCTCTTATTATAAGACATAACTGATTCACTCTGCCCTCTTATGGTGACTTCATGGGTAGCCACTATCTATGGACCCGCACTGAATAAATATAAGGGTGGGTGGTGTTAAAGTGAGTAAGTCTATCTGATAGGTTTGAGTCATTTATACCTATTAGGAAGCCAGGGAAGGCTACTAACATCACTAAGTATAATCCGTGATGATGATACAAGTGGGTGACCTGGTAGTGTGCAGTGATGCCAAACAAGAGATTGAAAAACTGCTCAGTTGACAATTTGGTGAAAAATAAAGAGCAGCAGTAGACATGAAGGCAGAATAAGAATACAGTAGTCACAAATAGTCTGGGATTGTAGAAACAAAGTCAGGACTGAGTGTTTTATTTATATTGTTATGTTGTATCACAACACTGCATTTACAAAATCATGTATAACACGATTCCCTTCAAAAGTGAATGTTGATTTCAGTGAAGACTTTTTACAAAAGAATGTGGTGGTAGACAAACATCCATCAATGCTCCCAGGCCAAAAACTGAAATATTGTGCATGAACTAAAACAAGTTCATCCATATCTATAGTTACCAGATACTAGGGCATTTTAAAAGGTAAGTATGATAAATGGATACAGAAGATTTAATTTTTAATAATTTTATAAGAAAAAGTAGTTAAAAGCAGAACTCTTTCAATCACTTTCATACTAAAGTGACTATTTGTGAGGCTAGTGACCCATCATTTCTATAATATTTAATATAAAGATTAATTTTCATCTCAGCAACAGTACATAGGAAAACCTTTATCCTGCATTATTTAGTCTGTGCAAAATTGTCAAGTAAACAAAGACTTTCCTCTTAAATTTTTACTCTTTACCTTCACCTGAGCAATCAGCCCTCCTTTTTATTTCCTATCAGTTTGGTCTTGTCATCAATAAATAACTTACTAAAATGTCACTCCTTAAGTAGCTTTAAATGTCACCTAAAATGTCACTCTATGTGACTCTGATGAATTTTACTCCCTTTTTGTGAGATAAGTGTTGCTGCTTAAGTAGAATATTTTGGTGATGGCATTTAACTACGTATATTTTTCTGAAGAAAATCTTCATATTCTACATTTTCAGTCTCCCTGTAACCTCAATTAATATTGAAAATAAAATTCATAACCACAGTTTTTGGTTCTAAAACATGGGTACCTATAAAACTTAGTTTAAGTAAAAAGAATAAATTCTGAAGTTTTAAAAATTAGGGAAGCTGGGATGGCTCAGTGGGTTAAATGCTCGCTTTGCAGCCCTGAGGACTGAGGATCAAAACCTGACACCGGCCCACAGGGACTCATATGCTGAAGTGAGTTGTGCTTCCCATGTGGGAGGCCCCCAGTTCAGTTCTTGCCCCCCGGTTTGGCCCCTGGCTCGAGAGGGCATGCCTCCCATGCGAGAACCCCCCACCCCAAGCCCAGCTCCTGTCCTGTGTGGCCCTCGCCCACCTGTGTAGAACAAAACCATGTCAAAAACTGATGACAGACAACTATGGAGACAGCTCTGGGCCCTCCCCCCTTCTCTCTGTCTCTCTCTGTCTCTGTCTCCGTGAAAAACAATAAAATAAATCTTCTTAAAAATTAATAAAACTACCATATTTATAATGAATGCCTAGTATAAATTATCTTTCCTCCATGACAATGAGTTACAGATATCAAAATCTATATGAGCTAGTGCACCATTTCTCCTCTAGAACGTGGCATTTCCCTTTTCCCCTCTATCTCTCCATCACAAGTTCTGGAGATAAGTGAATAGTTATTCCAGCATTCTGAGCGGCACTAATCATTACCAAAAGCCATTATCCACTCTAATGTATCTTGAGTGTATTAAAGCATTCAAAATACAAAATTTTACTTTGACAAATTATTACATTTGTAAGATACTTAAACTAAAACACATTATTCTATAAAAAGCAATCTAAAGCAACCATATTTCCTATTACTTTATCAAAATAAAATGTATTGTTTGGCTTCAGGAAAGTAACAAAAAACAAATATCTGAATATAACATAATTGAAGAAATACAGTAGTGGAATAGTTTCCTCCACACATATAGTGATTAGCACTTGAAATATATAAAATTTCCCTATTGTTTTTCTTTTTGTCTAAATTGAACCCAGCAGTGAATGGCTGTGACAATAATGCAAATGACTCAAGATAGCCTTAGTGCTTGCCACCTTAAATTTAATGGTTGGTGATTCAAACTGCAGTACACACATAATTCAGAGAGAGAGAAAGAGAGAGAGAAAGAGAACAAGAGAATGAAAGAACAGAACTTTCAATGAGATCAAATAAACATTTTGTCACATTTTATTTGCTTGAATTCCCATTGGATATTGCCAAATATTGCAGCAAGAAAACTGATTTTGTGGAAGATAATAATTCTATAATGACTTTAAAATATTTAAAGATTGATACTACTTCATGCTCTTTAAAGAAAGGCTCTTCTAAGTCAAACATTTTGCTTTGACATGAATATAATGATTATTTTGAAGTTCCTCAATCTTCAAAATAAATTCATACATATATAGGATGGGAAACACTGGTTTAACTTGGTTCTCCAACTTTAGCCTTTTTCTGCCCTCATCATCCTTACTTGAAAGGGAGGATTTAAGAGAGAAATTATATTTATTTGTTAAATCCTAAGGACAACACAAAGGTATCCCGGTGATCTTAGAATCTCCTTTTCTGATATAGGCCTTTCAAAGTTCCGTGATGATCTGAGCTTGCAGGGAGACTAGTACTGCCTATATAGCCTAAACCAAGTCCTTTGGTTTAGTTTGGAATTGGAAAGCACAAAATAGTAGGAATTCTATACAAATTAGAGCTCATACTGGTATAGTAGTATACTTTTGAAAGTATTTTCACACCTTGAGATAAAAAAAAAAAAAGTATATTAGCTTAAGCAGAAAAATTGTATCTCTATCCAATTACTTTTAACATTGGTTCTTATCTATATATGTGACAGAATTGGATAATTATTCTTTTTGCTTCTTTAACATGTTATGGTCATATGATTGAATATATTTTGTCCTTGCTGAATTCCCAATTGACTTTTAATAAGGATAGTATACTGGAACAACTGTTTAATTATGTAGTTGTTTCTATCACTGTGACATGCTTTGAACCTATAAGATTTCTAATGGACATTGCTAATTTGTTTGCAGTTCTGAAATGAATATCATTATATATTTTTATTTCCACAATCAGTGGGAAAAGTTTCAAATGAGGTGACAATTATTAAGTCCTCCAGTTGCCTGGAATAAAATAACAAAAACATTAATTCTTCTAAATTAAAAGTAAATGAATGTAAGTAATTATAATAGCATCTAAAGTAGAATACCTCAATAGGAAGAGACAAGCTGCTTGTACTCTATGATAAAAGCTCAATTATTTTCTATGTGTCTAAGAATGTTATTAATAACATTTTCCCATCATATCTACTTTTAATAAGTCAGTGTTCATCTAATGAAGAAAAAAATATTCTCATATCTGTCAGTGGATAGTGTATAGTCATGGCAGTAGTTACCCAATTTTTAAGTAATGCTCATACTGTTCATTCAAATAGCACATGGAAATTAAAAAACTATTTCACTTCACCTATGGGGTGTTCAACATGGAGACACCTCTCCACATTGATCAAACCTTTTCTTGGGAAAAATGCACTTTTATATCAGTCACAAATGCATGCTTTATCTTCTTATGGGAGACCAATTCAAAACCAACACTCAGTAACTCTATCTCATATCGGGTTCTGGGCAGCACATTCTCCATCATATCAATTTTAGATATGTGCTATATGTAGAATATTTAGCTATTAAAAAACATAGATTATAGGTATTTTGACAGATCATGACTTAGTTCTCAATTCTACCAAGTGGAATCAGTCTGAATTCTACTTCTTTTTTTTTTTTTTAAGATTTATTTTTATTGTTTTTCACAGAGAGAGAGAGAGCTACAGAGACAGAGACAGAGAGAAGGGGGAGGGCCCAGAACAGTCTCCATAGTTGCACATCATTGGTTTTTCCACATAGTTTCATTCCACAGGTGGGCACGGGGCTACACAGGGCAAGAACTGGGTCGGGGTCTCACCCTGGTGAGAACCGAACTGGGGGCACTCCCCAGTTCAGCATATGGGTCTGCACGGCCCAGGGACAGGGCCAGGATTTGATCCTCGGTCCCCAGGGCTGCAAAGTGAGTGCTTAACCCACTGAGCCATCCCGGCTTCCCCATAAATTCTACTTTTTAATCCCTTATATTTAAGACTCCATTCTGTTTATAATAGCTATCGGATAATCAGCTATTCATAGTAATTAAACTTAAGGATTCTGTTTATGCCATATTTTGTTATTGAAATATCTAAAGAGCTATGTTTTACTTGGTGATTCTGGATTAATCATTAAGGTTCAATATAAACCACACAGTTAGTATGGGGGCGGGGTTGTTATTTTTTCATCTTTCATATTTTATTTATTTCCTTCTACCTTGTATTCTTCTCCAACCTCTCTGCATGGGCAACCATGTAATCTTATATATATGTGGTTTTCCAAATTCTATATTATTATTTTGTGTTTGTGTTTTTAATTTTCATAAAGACTAGTGTATTATATAGCTAATTCTCTTTCTCAGCTTTTTGAACATTTCCTATGTTGCCATGTGAACTTCAGATCAGTTGCTTCTAACTTCAGTGCAACATGCAAAACATCAAGCATGTTTTATTTATTTACTCCCTTATAATGGAAATTCAAGATGTTTCATACTGCTCACTTCCAGGTAACTTGCTACAAGGAATATACACATACATAACTCCATATGGATTCATATAAAAATTCCTATGGTACTTATATTAAAGAAAAGTAATCAATGACTAAGCAATAGCACACTTTTGTGCAGAACAGCTACACCAATCTATGATCCCACCAGATGGAACTGAGCATTCACGAATCCTATACAGCCACCCACACTTTCCACTTCCAGTTAGGCTACTAGTGGTATAATGAAATCACAACATTGTTTTAATCTGTATTTACATGATTACCATAAGTATGAAATCTCTCCTCATACTAGTGAGATTTAGGGTTAGTTTCCTGATCATTGTTTTTTGTAATAATCATTTGCTCTTGTTCAGTTTTGGGTAATTTCTTCAATTTAGTTAATTTAGTATATTCATGATATACAACATAATGTTAGTTATGACAACGTCTTCTCCCATTCTAGCTTCTGTGGTATTCTTTTTAAAGATTTTTTGTTGTTGTTTTTTTGTTTTTGTTTTTACAGAGAGAGAGACAGGCAAAGACAGAGAGAAGGGGGAGGGCCCAGAGCAGTCTCCATAGTTGACAGCATTAGTTTTCCATATAGTTTCACTCCACAGGTGGGCGCGGGGCTGTGCAGGGCAGGAACTGGGCCAGAAGCCTCCAGCATAGGCCCCAGCAAGAACAGAACTGGGGGCACTGCCCAGTTCAGCGCATGGGTCCTCATGGGCTGGAGCCAGGATTTGATCCTCTGG
>PVKE010050404.1:0-10964 GCA_004027555.1 Craseonycteris thonglongyai | reverse complement strand
TTAAAAAAAAAAAAAAAAAAAAAAAAAAAAATAGCCTTATAAGGTAGGTGCGATTGTTATTCCCATTTTACCACTGAGAGCACTAGAGCACAACCTACCATAAGAAAGGATGAAATACTACCATTTGTGACAGCATAGATAGATCTTTAGAGTATTGTGCTAAGCAAATAAGTCAGATGGGAAAGGACAAGTACCATAGGACTTCACTCATATGTGGGATATAAAAGAGAAAGCAACAAATGAACAAGGGAAACACCGGTATGGCTCAGAGGGTTGAGCGCTTGCTTTGCAGCTCAGGGGAACAAGGATTGGGTCCCGGCACCAGCCTGTGTGGACCCATATGCTGAACTGGGGCGTGCCTCCCGTGCGGGAGGCCCCCAGCCAGTTTCTGACCTGCTTGGCCCCCACCCACCTGTGTGGAACGAAACCATGTCAAAAACGGATGATGTACAACTATGGAGACTGCTCTGGGCACTCCCCCTTCTCTCTGTCTCTCTCTGTCAAAAACAATAAAATAAATCTTATAAGAAAAAACAAATGAACAAACAAAAATTCAGAGTCACAAACAACAGAGGGTGGTTACCAGAAGGGAAGAGGGGTGAGTGGAAGACAAAGGTAAAGAAGGTCAAATATATGGTGATGGAGGGAGACTATACTCTGGGTGGTGAACACTCAATGCAATATATAAATGGTGTATTATAGAATTGTACACTTGAAATTTATGTGATGTTATTAACCAGTTACCCCAATAAATACAATTAAAAATAAATAAACAAATAATTTTAAAAAGAAAGAACACAAAGGCATAGATTAAATCATTTGTCCAGGTCATACATCTAGTTAATCAGGCTGGATAGCCAATAAGCTTCACATTACTCCACTCATGGCAATTACTGTGGTTGTTATTTTGTATTATTATTATACCATCTCCCTTTAGTGCCAATGAGATTCAGATCCAACAACTTGAAGGCAGCTCCGAGAATACTCTAATGTATCAAAACCATATATTTTAGACTCCCCGAGTCTGTGGAAAGGACATTCAATTCTCTGACACTTAATGCAGTCTCCCCAGTTTAACTTCCTGGCTATTTAAAGACTTCTTGAGCTTGCTCCAAGTTTACTGAGTCTACCCAGAAAACAAAACCTTCCTAATGGCTCTGGTTTTGTGGACTTCATAAACATTCCTGAAATGATAAAAGGATCACATGTGGTGTTATCTTATTGAATAATGGTCTGGTGTGTCTTCTCCTAAATGAAATGTTTGAGTAGTGTTTTTGTAGGCCAGTGATACATTAGAATAATACCATATATTTATACAGTGCTTTGCAATTTTCAAAGTGCTTTCCCAATTACTGTCTCATTTGATCCTCACCGCAGGCTTGCAAAGCAAGCAGGGCAACTGTTATTACCATCCCCATTTTATAGGCAATGTGGTCAAGTAAAAAGTATCCTGGGCTTTGAAGGAAAACAGGATAGGGTTCTATTCCCTGCTCTTCGATATTCTAGCTGTGTAACCTTGAACTAGTTTCCTAACCCTTCCAAGCTTCGGTTTCTTCATCCACCAATTGGGGATAATAACTTAAAAGGAACAAATGAGATTGTCTTTGTAAAGCAATTGGAGCAGAGCCTGTCACCAATTGTTGCATGATTGTTAATTATTTCACTTTTTGTTTTTATTTTTAGTATTATTTGCTCCTAGGTGTGTGTAGCGGGGGGCGCTCATTAAAAAAGAGAAAAACCAAAAGGGAGGCACCAGCAAGAGCAACGTCCTGAAAACAAATTGGGCTTTGTTCCCTTTCAGGCACTGGCTGCCAAGGAAGGCTCTTTGCAACCCCAGCTGGGTAGACGGAGCTCAAAGAGCACAAGGGTAAGGGGGATGAATATAGACTTGCTCTGACTGCCCAAGAGCACCCCCTTCTGTGCCAGGGGCCCCTGCCCTGTGCCCTGGGCCGAGCGGCCCCTCCCAGCCTTCCACCCGTCTTTCCACTGGCAGGAAAGGTGGGTGGCCAAGGGATGCCTGCACAGCAGACTCTCAGGCCAGCATGAGGGAGCCCTGCCCCCGCCCCGTCCAACAGGATCTGCATCCTGGTGGTTTAGTTGGATGAACTTCCTTCTTATCTGAGTGGTCCTTTCAGAAGATACCACAGGATCACTTTCCAGGCAAGGAGGAGAGAGAACCACCCCAATAAGACAACGCGGCCTTTAAGACAAGCACCAGTCCCAGCCGCAGGGACGTTTTGCTTGACCCCATCTGGGTTTCCATCTTCCCTGGGCTCCCAGCCCCACCCCATGAACCAGGACAGAGCAGAGTAAAGCTGCGGCAGAACCTCAGTGAGGAGGAGGCCGAGGCTGGGGGACCTGAGTCCTCTTCTGGTTCCATTCTGGGCTCAGCCAGCAGCTTTACCTGTTTGACTTTAGTCTCCCCATCACTAATGTGGTCTCCCCATCAGTAAAAAAAGATTATCATGAGGATGAAGTGAGGGCACAGATATCAGCCTTCAGCACGGTGCCACCAATAGAGTAGACGAATTAACAATGGTGGCAAGTTTGATCATTACTGCCACTACTATTGTTGTTATTAATTACACTGAACTGATTCAGATTTCTCTGATTGGGCAGCATGAGTGATCCAGAAAAGTGTGTATTTTTTCTTCTAATAATTCCAGGAATCGAAAGCCTTGTCTGTCATTCACGGAACGGCTCCCTCTTGGAAGCCTAACCTGGGGAGCTCTCCAGTAGAGGGGCTTGTTCGTGGGTGGACAGCACTCTGGCCCCAGAGACAAGCACCCTCTGAGGGGCAAGTGCTCCTTGGCCCCCCTCCACAGAGTCCCAGAGGGGCTAAGACCATCCCGCCTCCGCCTCCTTCCCTTCCAGAGCCAGGCAGCTGCGGCCATCCAGCCCTTCTGGCAAAACCAAAATCCCATTTTCTAAGCTTAACATAAACCAAGTGAGACGCCTGCTGACAGATGGAAAAGGACAAGAGATTGAAAGCGACCTTGGAGATAAGAGCAGAGGTCTGCATCTGCGTCTGCCCAGGCCTCCCCTGATAACGACTTTACACCCCCAATGATGCCAGGTGACAGAAGCTTTGGCTACTGATGCGCTTAAGTACCAATGGTGGTACTTTTTAAAAGTAAGTCCTCAAACTTGGAAAGCGGATGTTAGTGTTTGGAGAACTTCCTTGCTGGTGACAAGGCAGGAGCACAGACATGACCCACAGTGACGTGAGTTCCCACAAGTGCTCGATCTCTGTACTGTATGGATCAAATGTCTCTCGCAGGTGGGGTCGGGGCAGTGAAACTGGAGGGAAAGGTCTACCTCAGAGATGTCCCTGGCCTAGGGTGACCAGACATCCTGCTTTTGGCGGGACAGTTCCGATTTTTAACAATTAGTCCCGTGTCCCGCGGCGTTTTAAAAAAGTCCCGATTTTTGGAAAGAATGCACGACAAGCTAGGGAATGGCGGGAGATAGACCAAATTTTTAATCAAGAACCCCCCCCCCCCCCCCCCCCCCCCCCTGGTCAATGGTGTCCTGCTTTACCAATGTTAAAATCTGGTCACCTTACTGGCCTCTCATTTTCTTGAGAGATCTCCCCCTACCTTCAAACTCCTCATCCTTATAACAGAGAAATTAATACTAACTATATTTTTTCTTTTTTGGAAAAATGTTGGACCTTTGATGCAGGAGGTTGAGTTTATCTCTCTCCTCATTCATGATGCACTACCAACACTGATCCATGAAAGACTCCTCTCTTATTAATTTTTCTGTTTATTTCCTTTCATCCTTATTTCTCTCCCTTACCATACATAGCCATCTCACAATGGCTGCTGTAAATGCGTTTGTTCCCAAATATTCTTGCAAATGTACATTCTTGTTTGTGCACACATTTTTAATTTTTGTAACTGCAATTGTGGTGTAGATCTTTCTGTTTCTTACCTTTTTTACCCAGCAGTATACTTTCAGACTCATCCATGCCATTATGAGCATATCTACTTCATGACTTTTAACTGCTGCATACGAGTTACCCAATCTTTTGTCCCTTTGACCTTTCTGGGCCATTCAGCCTGTGCCCCCAAGGCTAATCTCTACAGACACGTCACCCAGGGCCCCTGGGCCACTGGCTTCTGGTTGAGTTTGACCAATGGGAGGCACCCACAGAAGACTGAGGGTAGAAGAAAGAGGTCGAGTTTACATGCCTGTTCTCATCATCCATCTCTCCCTGTCTTGCTGAAAATTGGACATTAGGTCCATTTTTTTAAGGCCACAACCAGCTTCTGCTGGGGCCCTTCCCTTCTATGGCTCCAATCTCACTACTTCAATAATATCATTCTCTCCTCTTGTCCTTTGGGCTGAGGGTTGATAAAGGTTTTCCATACTTGCTAGACCCTGGGGGACTTACTATTCCTGTGGATCCCTTTATCCACCATCATAAATAGTACCTTCGTTAAATTCTCTTCAGTTGATCTATTTTGAGTACACCATCTCTTTCCTGTTGGGGTGTTTATTGATACAGTACCCCAGTGTCTGCATGCATTCAATGTTTTTTTAAAGATTAATTTTATTGTTGTTGACAGAGAGAAAGACCAAGACAGAGAGAAGGGGGAGGGCCCAGAGCAGTCTCCACAGTCACACATCATCAGTTTTGGACATGGTTTCACTCCATACAGATGGGCAAGGACCTGACAGGGCAGGGACTGAGCCAGGGTCTCCTGCATGAGAGGCACATCCCTGCGAGCTAGGGGGTCAAACTGGGGACCTCCCACACATGGGATGCTCGCCCCAGCAAGAACTGAACTGGGGGCACATCCTAGTTCAGCATATGGGTCCACACAGGTGGGGGCTGGGACTTAATCCTTGGACCCCCAGGGCTGCAAAGCAATCATTCAACCCACTGAGCCATTCAGGCTTCTCCTTATCCATGAAATTGTATTGTAGGAATGGTGTGATAGTTAATTTCACATGTCAATGTAGGAGGCCCACAGTGTCCACACGTTTCTGTGAGGGTGTTTGGATGAGATTAACATTTAAATTTAATAAATAAATAAATAAACAATAATAATAGAACAGCTGGGAAAAGGAAGAGGAAACAGAAGAAGAAATTGAGAAACCAGGAATCTCAGTTCTCCTCATACCAGAAATTTCTCAAAAACGGTGAAAAGTCAATGCTGGTTTTATAGTACCACAGTTGGGCAATAGTGCATATCTGATTAATGACATGATGGTGCCATTGGACTAGAGAGATGTGTGAGTCATATTTATGAAGTCGCATTGTGTCTCTCTGCTTCTATACATTTCCTGAAGCACTACTGAAATTCTGTTTTAGAGTGGGCCACTTTTCCTCTCTGAGCATCTACAGCTCCCTGAAATCACTAATTTCATGCTTAACCAGTGTTAGAGCAGCAGAAAATAGAATCAAAGAGTATTAGGAAATCTGCATCCAAGTCTCAATTCAATCCTTTCCAGGCCCTTTCCTCAGGCCTGTCATTTTTTAACTTCTCTGCACTTCTGTTTCTTCACTGGGAACATGAGAAGATTCCACAAGTTCACCTAACCAGCAGTCACACTCTATGGCATTACCTGTGTCAATTCTACCACTAGCAAATTACAGGATTTACCTAGTTTTCCTACGGGTTGTTATCTAACTTACGATTGAACATCTTGGCTCTCCAAAGGACTGTTCATTCTTTAAGGGCAAAAGCTTTACTTTATATACTTTGTTTTTGAAACCATATAAAAAAATACGTTTATTTTCAAATTCCACAGCACTATTAGCCCAGTGGATGCTTAAAAATAGTTTCCAAATGAATAAATGTACCCTGGCAAGTCATGATTTATGCTTCAGCCAATTAAACATTATCTGTTTCAGCAATCCTCAACATGAATTTTGGAAGATGGCAGGATACTGGGTGTGGGCTGAAATGATGGAAGCCTCTTTGTGGATCCCATTCACAGTTCCCTAATACTGACACGATTTCACCCACCAAGGAAATGCCTGATGGAATACTGCCCAGCAGATTATACGGCATCAACCTCAGACAGGATCGTGGGATCTCAAAGCCAGGGAGAAATTACATAACACACAGAAATTTGCTTTGGCACGGCCTGGGGACACTGTGGCACCACTTCGTGTGTGTTCAGCAATTTCAGCACCCCGTGATTTTTCTATTTTATACTTCCGGGCATGAAATAGAAAGCATTCTGCATAACTGCTTAACTGGTAGACAGCTGACCCAAAAAAAGTTCATTTTAGAGCACTTACCCAGGCAGCTAAGCATGCCATCTTAGTTATTAATTCCCTATTTAAAGACTAAAGACTCACTTTAAAAATCCAGACTTTATTGCTACTTTGGAGGCAGGAAGAAACAGAGGGACAATTTATGGATCACTTTCTATTTCAATCCTAGCATGAGTCCATTAATAAGATATACAATACTGTCAAACTATCATACTGTAACCACATAATTCACTTTTTTTTTTTTTTCATTTGGGAGACATTTCTAACTTGTGGGGAATTTAGATTCCTTGCTCCAGTGTCTTCTTTTTTCCACTTCCTTCTGCCAGTCATTTGATTTTACTGTTCATTCGCATTGCCCAAGGAATGTAGGAAAATGAAACTGGGAAGTTGGGCCACTGTAGAGCAGTTCTGCCAAGTTGCCTACTGAGAGCTACAATGATATTTAATCTATGCTCGGACTGTTCTCCATTTGCTACAGATAATAAAGAAATAGCTTGGACGTAAATAGAATGTTGAGGTTGGAAGAAACCATGGAATCCTGCTAGTGCAACCCCACTTTGCAGATTATAAAACTGAGGTACAGTGGGGAAAAATGTCTGGTTGGCATTCACAGATAGCCAGAGGCAGAGCTGGAGCTAGAACCCAAATCTTCAGATGCCTAGCGCTGTCCTCTCCCCTTAAACTATTAGTTAATAATAAGTGTGGTGAAGACATAGCTCAGAAAAAGACATGAGAAAATAAGAGCTTCTATTTTTAGCACATTCTTAGGAAGATTCAAGTAATGTCCACATTAAAGACTTATATTCAATTAATACTTTAGGAAGAATTCAAGTAATAATCATATTTAATCATTTTTCTTGACCAGATATTTTTGTGTTTTTATTTATGTGGGTTTTTTTCCCCCCATATATTCTTTAGCACAGCCCAGTAAAGTTAGTTTTAATATTCCAGTTTTGCTTAGAATGAAGCTAAGGCTCAGAGAAGCAGAGATTTGCTCAAGGGCACACAGCAAGTAAAGATTTAACTTTAGATTTAAAATCAAGACCTCTGGCACAGTACAGAGTTTTCTTTTTTGTTTGTTTGTTTGTTTGTTTTATTGATGTCAACACTTTACAAATTTCAATTATTCACATTCTACCTTCACAGTTTTGGTTACCCAAACTATTATTTTACTTAATATTTCCTTTTAAACTGGTTCACTATTTTTACTCCAAGAAATTTAGTTGTCATTTAAGATATAATAGCCATGGAATTCTGAGTTTAATGGGTTTAATTAAACACATGAGTTTTATATATGAGTTAAACAAAAAACTTGGAAAATGGAAAAAAATGTTCACCTATATGGCATTCAAAATTTCAAATGCAAACAGTGATATCTATTTCACACTTTGAGAAAGAACTATCTCATAGCCGTGTTGTAAGGAGTAAATATATGGCACTTAGAATGTATATGTATCTGTGTTTATCATGACCATTATTATCATATTACAACAGTTCCCTAATCTTTGCATGCATGAGAATCTCCTGACATACTTGGTAAAGCGCATATTTCCATATCCCGTTCCTAGATCTGGGATGAAGTCCAGGAATTGATATTTTTAACAAACATCCAACATGTTTATTGCTGACTCTCCTCAAATCGTATTTCAAGAAACCCTGTGCCACAATACAAGGGACTATATGATTCCTGAAACAGGAGTCTCTCAGCATAACCACCTCTATTAATACTTTAAGCAAGTATCAAGCTTACTTTGCAGTCACCAAATCACAAAGCTGAAGTGACTCCATAGGTCCTTTAGTTTGGACCCTATTTCGATGAAATGCTCCAGCCACAGAAAACTCCAAACGGGCTGTCACGGATAAATAATGTTTTGGGACGTCATCCTATGGTAGCCCCGGTACAAATCTCTCTTTTCTCACTGGGACTGAGTAGAGGTATCCAGGGGGTAGAAGTTCAGTCTCTGCAGGGACCATATTATCATTGGTGGAACTTCCCAAAGCCGCGAAGTCATAAATATGCTCCAGGCAGCCCAGGGGGAGTGTTTGATCTTCTGCCCAGTGATCTCTTCTTGTCATCTGCTCAGCTTCATTCATCACAGTAAAGACAAGGAGCTAAATTAGAGAGCAAGATCCAGTGTCAGGGACCTCTGAGGAGAAGACAGGAACGCCATCACCACTTGACAGGCCCAAAGGGCAGGGGGCAGGGAGTGGAGTCATTGCTGCAAAGCCAGGCAGGCCTGCAGGTGAGCAAGACCTGCACCAGGCTAACAAGGCAGGAGAAGAGGAGGGACCTGGCCCTTCCTCAGCACTGGTTCCCTGCCACGGAAGTGCAGGACACTGTGGGCTGCACGGTCAACTCGATGCTCAGAACCTCGAAGCAGTAATTGCTAACCACCAGCCATGTATCATTCAACTTTTCAGTCTTTTTAAAAAATTAAATTAGCTGCCAACATTGAATATAAGGAAACTGTACAAGTCAGTCTGGATTTCCAGTTTTTCTGGAAAAAAATGAAAACCCTGGCCCATGTTCCAATGTGGCAACAATTGGCTGGAGTTAAGTAGTGGTCACTTCAATTAGATAAGAACATTGATGTTCAGTTAGCAAGAGTCCACATCACTCTTCAGTAGATGACATGCAACCTTTTTAACTATACCACCTGCCTGTCCTGTTGGCATCTGAGTGTGTAAGCCCTGTAAAACCTATTTTACTAAGTAAAATACAAATGTCATTACCACATTACTTTCTTTTCGTCCATAAACATCTATATTTGTTTAATGCCAGGCCCCAAGCCCTAACACCTCACAGGTTCAATAAACGTGAGTTGAATGAATAAAGAAATGTATTGAGCCTAAGGCTGTGCTGGGTGTTTTAGGGGTATATAAAATGGAGCAAGACATGTGCACGACTGTTAGGAGGGAGCCTGAGGCAGTAGAAAGAGCAGCAGAGTTGGAATCTGACTTGACTTTTTGTCTTTGAGCAAGTCACGTAACTTCTCTGAGCCTGGGGTTCCTCATCATGACAGTAAGATGATAGCACCTCACAAGGTTGTTATAATGGTTAAATAAAAGAATGCATTTGAGAGCCCGGGATAGAGGGGAATTTCCTATAATCATACCAAAGTTAGAAAGTGAAAATATGCATAAAAGAGGTAGGCGTAGTGCAAAAGAGGAAGAGAATACAGCAGGTTGCGGGGCTCAGACACGCTACAGGAAGGAAATGGGTTTTAATCTTGGCCATGAAACTCACTTCTAGGCAGAGAAAAGGGTAAGAATGAAAGGGTAAGAGAGTACAAGTGGGTTTGATCAGGACATGGGTATGGTGCATGAATGCCAGGCTAAGGACCAAGAACCCAATGTCGCATGGTATACAGCTCTCCAGCTATTGATGTGAGGAAGATTGAAGACAAGGGCTTTATCATCTGTGTGTTTTCCTTAGGCCTAAACCAACTCTTCTTACTCACACCCATCAAGAAAATAAAAGGCCATGATTCCAGTGACCACACACACATACACACACACCATTCCTGATCCTTCCTTTATAAGCAGCCCCATTAGAATGTTCACAATGAAAGTTTAAACCAACCTAGGCAGAAACCTTTAAACTTAGCCCAACTTTGACAAGATTTATGAAAACCTCTCGTGTGGTATTTTGCAGATGAATTATTTTTTCTCACTGGGTGATATCTAGATAGAGATAGATAGATAGATAGATAGATAGATAGATAGATAGATAGATAGATAGATAGATGATATATAGTTATACAAGGACTATCCGGAAAAATTCCAGCCATTCTCAATATAACAAGAACAGTTACATGGCTGGATATTTTCCAGACAGCCTTTGTATATATCCCAAATGAGATGAAAGTAAAGCATCCTAATACCAGTTTGAGTAAACAGGAACAAGATTATTTTAAATCATGACAATACTAATGCAAATTTAATGATTATTATGTGTCAAGACCAGTTCTAAGTGTGTAACATATATTAACTCCCTTAATACTTACAACAGGCTATGAATTACATAATATTATTATTATCCTCATTTTATAGAAGAGAAATGTGAGGTATGGGGTAGGGTAAATAATCTGCTTAAGGTCATATATCTAATAAGTGACAGACCTGTGGTTTGAGGACAGGTAGTCTTAATTCAGAGACCACTTTTTAACCACTGTGCTATTCTGCGTTCATGAAGAATGTGAACATTCATGCACAAAGTAACAATAGGGCCACAGAGAGCTTTCAGAGAAGAACTGACTCCAACTGGATTGGTTGGATGCAGGGGCAGCCAGGGACAGTGTTTAAGGGAAAGTAAATCCATATAGTGAATGCCTATTGCCCACAAACAACTTCTGCTTTTGCAAACCAGAGAAACATAGGAGGTCAGAGCTAAAGGTCCTTTAGAGCTCAGTTTAGAGAAGCAGTAAATGTAGTGTTAAGAGTGTGAGCCCTTGGGGAAGCCACGATGGCTCAGTGGGTTAGGCGTTCACTTTGCAGCCCCAGGGACCGAGGATCGAATCCCGGCCCCGGCCTGTGCGAAACCATATGCTGAACTGGGGAGTGCCCCCAGTTCAGTTCTCATGGGGGTGAGACCCTGGTGCAGTTCCTGCCCTGTGCAGCCCTGCCCACCTGTGGAATGAAACTATGTGGAAAAACCAGTGATGTGCAACTATGAAGACTGTTCTGGGCCCTCCCCATTCCCTCTGTCTCTGTCTCTGTCTCTGTCTCT
>PVKE010050403.1:0-10961 GCA_004027555.1 Craseonycteris thonglongyai | reverse complement strand
AAAAACTCTTCCAAGAAGCTCCATGGAAGGGACAGAGGAGGCAGAAGTTGGGGAATGACAGGAAAGGGTGTTTTTTTTTGTTTTGTTTTGTTTTTTCTTTTAATTTATTGTTAAATTTGATGAGGTTACATTGGTTGGTAACAATTAGACAGTTTACAGATGTACAAGTCCACCTCACATCATTCATGCATCGTATTATATTTTATTGATTTTGACAGAGAGAAGGGGGAGGGCCCAGAGCAGTCTCTATAGTTGACAGCAGTAGTTTTCCATATAGTTTCATTCCACAGGTGGGCGTTGGGCTGTGCAGGGCAAGAACTGGGCCGGGAGCCTCCCACATAGGCCCCAGCAAGAACTGAACTGGGGTACACCCCAGTTCAACATATGGGTCTGCCTGGGCCTGGTGCTTCAAAGTGCGCGCTTAACCCACTGAGCCATCCCAACTTTCTTTCTTTTTTTTTTTTTTAAAAGATTTATTTTTATTGTTTTTGACAGAGAGAGATACAGAGACAGAGAGAAGGAGGAGGGCCCTGAACAGTCTCCGCAGTTGCACATCATTGGTTTTTCCACATAGTTTTATTCCACAGGTGGGCCCGGGGCTGCACAGGACAGGAACTGGGCTGGGGTCTCACCCTGGCAAGAATTGAACTGGGAGCACTACCCAGTTCAGCATATGGGTCTGCACGGCCGGGGCCGGGATTCGATCGTCAGTTCCCAGGGCTGCAAAGTGAGCGCTTAACCCACTGAGCCATCCTGGCTTCCCCATCCCAGCTTTCTCTGTCAGATTTTCTGCATAATCATATTGCCTGTCAATAATGATAGTTTTATATTTTCTTTTCCAATCTAGATGCCTTTTATTTCTTGCCTTTTTGTACTGGCTAGAACCTTTACTACAATGTTAAGTACAAGTGGTGAGAGTAGACATCCTTGTCTTATTCTTAATGTTAGGGGGAAAGAATTCACCATTGAGTATGATATGTCAGCTGTAGGTTTTTCATGGATACCTTTTATCAAATGGGGATATTTTGGTTTTTTTTACTAGTTTGCTGATAATTTTTATCAGAAGTTAATGTATTTCATCAAATGTTTTTCTGAATCTATTGAGTTAATTATGGTTTTTAATTTTAGTTTGTTAATACGGCAAGTTACATTGATTGATTTTTAGATGTATGAACCAACTTTGTAAATCTGTTGGGTCATGATGTATTTATCTTTTTTGCATATTATTGAATTTGAGTTACTAATATTTTAGAAAAAATTTTGAATTTTTTTGTTCATAAGGGATATTGGTTCATGTGATTTTTTTTTGTAATATCTTGGTCAGATTTGGTATCATGAAGATGTGGGCCTCAAAGAATAAGTTAGAAAGTATTCTCTTCAGTTTCCTAGAAGAGCTTGTGTAAGTAATTATTTTTTCTTTAGATGTTTGGCAAAATTAATCAGTGAAGCCATCTGGGCCTGGAGTTTTTGTTTCTTATCTTGTTTTTCTTTCTTTCTTTCTTTCTCTTTTTTTTTTTTTTGTGCAAGAAGGTTTTAAACTATTTAATAAATAGATATAAGGGCTTTTCAGATTATCTCATTCTTTGTGAGTGAGCTTTGGAAGTTTGTGTCTTTCAAGAAATTTGTCCATTTCACCTATTGTCATATTTGTTGCTATTAAGTTATTCATAATATTTCAGTATTAATATCTGTAGAATTTGTAGTAATGTCATGTCTCTTTATTTCTGATATTGATGATTTGTGTCTTTTTGTCTTGACTAGTTTGACTAGAAGTTTATTAGCTTTACTGATCTTCTGAAAGAACCAGTGTTTGTATTTATTTATTTATTTTTAAGATTTATTTTATTGATTTTTGACAGAGAGAAACAGAGTCAGAGAGAGACAGAGAGAAGGGGGAGGGCCCAGAGCAGTCTCCATAGTTGACATTAGTTTTTCCGTGTAGTTTCACTCCACAGGTGGGCGCGGGGCAGGAACTGGGCTGGGAGCCTCCCACATAGGTCCCGGCAAGAACTGAACTGGGGGTTCACCCCAGTTCAGCATGTGGGTCTGCATGGGCCAGGGCCGGGATTCGATCCTTGGTCCCCTGGGCTTCAAAGAGAGCGCTTAACCCGCTGAGCCATCCCAGTTTTCCTTGTATTTATTAATATTGTCTGTTTATTTTGTTTTCACTGCGGTCCTTATTATTTCCTTTCTTGTACTTACTTTGAATTTCATTTGCCTATTTTCTCCTAGTTTCTTATGGTGGAAACTGAAGTCATTAGTTTGAGACCTTTTTTCATTTCTAAGATAGCAGCTTAGTGCTATAAGTCTCCTTTTAAGTATTACTTTAATGGCATATGACAAGTTCTGATATTTTGTGTTTTCATTTTTATTCAGTTATTTCTTATTTTCCTATTGATTTTTTTTTAAGATTTATTTTTATTGTTTTTGATACAGAGAGAGAGAGAGAGAGAGAGAGAGAGAGAGAGAGAGAGAGAGAGATAACAGAGACCCAGGAGGGCCCAGAACAGTCTCCATAGTTGCACGTCATTGGTTTCTCCACGTAGTTTCATTCCACAGGTGGGCATGGGGCTGCACAGGGCAGGAACTGGACCAGGGTCTCACCCTGGTGAGAATCGAACTGGGGACACTCCCCGGTTCAGCATATGGGTCTGCATGGGCCAGGACCAGGATTCGATCCTCAATCCCCGGAGCTGCAAAGTGAGTGCCTAACCCACTGAGCCATCCTGGCTTCCCCTTACTGATTTCTTTTTGATGCATGAGTTACTTAGAAGTATGTTATTTAGTTTTAAGATGTTACTGTGCTCAGATGATGTACTATGTATGATTTAAATTATTTTAAATCTATTGAGATTTATTTTATGGTTCAGAATATGGTGTGTGTATGTGTTATGTATTTATATATATATATTTATATATACTTATTTAAAGATTTATTTTATTGTTTTGAGAGGTAAGAGAAGCGGAGAAGGCCCAAAGCAGTCTCCATAGTTGTCCATCATTAGTTGTGACATAGTTTCATTCAACAGAGGTGGATGTGGGGCCACGTGGGTTGGGAATTGAACTGGGGGCCTCCCACATAGGAGGCAAGAACCTTGGCTGCTATCTTGGTGGTTACCAGTTGTGCTGCAGTTCAGCATATGGATTTGTTCGGGCCAGGGCTGGGATTTGATCCCTAGACCTCTTGGTTGCAAGGCAGATGCTCAACCTGCTGAGCTATCCTGGCATTCCCCATAATATTGTGTATTTAAAAAAATATTTGACTTTTGTTGTTGTTGTTGTTCTCATACAGAGAAAGCAATTGAGCTGCGTCTGGCCAAAATTGACCATACTGCTGTTCACCCCCATTTACTTGACATGAAGATTGGACAAGGGAAGTATGAGCCGGGCTTCTTCCCAAGGCTGCAGTCTGATGTGCTGTCCATCGGGCCAGCCAGCAACAAGTGAGTCAATCCTCAGAGATTCCCTGACCTTGCTCCCTAATCACAGCCCCTTAATTATCTAGTATCTGGGCCTGAGCTGGTAGAAGACACCTGAATTTTGTAAATCAAATACCAAGAAGACCCAAACTATCCTGGTTGTTCATCTCTTTTTTGTACAAGAAAACATATGACAAAATATCATCAGCTCCTTTCTTCCCTATACTAATTGGGATAGGTCCACATTCCCAGGTCCTGCAAAAAGGTAGGCTGCAGATGGGTTGAAATTACGTCATGAGTGAGTCCCATACAACATCTAGTTAGCAGTGGTGTTTGAAATCATTGGAGTCTGAACTAAAAGTAGGTATCTTCATAGGATTGCTATTCTTTAGTCACTTTTGGACATGAGTGTATCAAAGCCCAGACAGAGTTGACTGAGTATAGTTTTTCATCAGCAGTGTAGTTTTTGTGGATGTTTCAAGAGAGTTATGTCTGTGTTCCCTGGGAAGTTACCTTTCTTGACCAGTCGCTGATCTTTAAGCGACTCTTTTTCAAGTTCTCTGAGCCATCGCTGGTGGCTTCTTGGTTTCCCAGCATTGGTTTCTAGACATTCAAGTTTTCTCATGTCAATTGACCTTACTTTCTGAATGCGATGTTGCTAGTTGCCTGCTTTGATTCTGTCAGGTGGACAAAAAGGAATGCCCCTGCCCAGTGGAGGCGGAAAGATCGGCAGAAGCAGCACACTGAACACCTGCGTTTAGACAATGACCAGAGAGAGGTAAGACACCTTAAAAATAACAAGGAATGCTACACTTTCCTATTTCCTTGGCCTCTGGTCTGATTTGTATGTCCTAGTGGTGACCTCTGGTCTGAGTGTGGAGCAGACGCACAGTGACCACCAGGAAACTCCATAGATTGTAACGGGATTTATCGTAGGGTAGTTACTTATAGGGATGGAATTAGAGTGAAGATCATCTGCACAGACTCTTGGGGTCACCTCCACTCCACATTCAGACACCTCTCTCCATAAAGAAGGGTTAATACCATATTTTCCGGCGTATAAGACGACCGGGCGTATAAGACGACCCCCTAATTTTACAGTTAAAACATAGGTTTAGGCCTATATTGTAGTCTTATACAGCGAATATAGGCCTAAACCTATGTTTTAACTGTAAAATTAGGGGGTCGTCTTATACGCCCGGTCGTCTTATATGCCAGAAAATACAGTAATAGAGTTAGTTCCTGATACCTGATAGTGGGCCTAAGCTATGGCAAATCCAGGATATATGATGTTTTGCAGGTGACAGCTAGCCATTACCTTGTAGGTCCTTTCAGTGAGCCAGGCCCTCTTTAGAGCCCCACTCAAGAATGTCAGTGCTGGGAAAGCTGGGATGGCTCAGTGGGTTAAGCGCTTGCTTTGAAGTCCCGGGGACCGAGGATCGAATCCTGGCCCGGGCCCCGGCCCATGCGGACCCACATGCTGAATTGGGGTGTGCCCCCAGTTCAGTTCTTGCAGGGACCTATGTGGGAGGCTCCCGGCCCAGTTCCTGCCCTGTGCAGCCCTGTGCCCACCTGTGGAGTGAAACTATATGGAAAAACTAATGTCAACTGTGGAGACTGTTCTGGGCCCTCCCCATTCTCTCTGTCTCTCTCTGTCTCTGTTTCTCTCTGTCAAAAATCAATAAAAATAAATCTTTAAAAATAAATAAATAAATAAATAAAAAGAATGTCAGTGCTTAGAAGAGAGCCTTTCACAGTCTTTTCAGTATTCCCTCATGCATCATACTTAGTCTATGAGAAGTGTGACAGGAACATCAGAAGATGAGAATCTGAAACTTGGGAGACATCCTTTTCAAATTTGTGAGACTTTTTGTGTGTGTGGTATTGGTAGTAAAGAAGTAATTTCTGTTAGAGTGAGAAGGAAGAAAAACTGAAGTTTGGTTAATACTGTCAGTCTCTGAACCCGGGGAGGGTAATATTTTTCTCCTATTTTTTGTGTATCTTTATTTATTTGTTTTTCTTAAAATATGGAATGCTTCACAAAGTTGTGTGTCATTCTTGCACAGGGGCCACACTAATCTCTGTATTATTCCAATTTTAGTATATGTGCTGCTGAAATGAGCCTGTTATCTTAATTTAAAATGATAATCTTAACTTTATCTTAGAGGATCAAAGATGAGAAAGGAATGTCATCATCAGGTTCCTGGTAATTGAGGATTCTTGAGTTGACCTCCTGAGTCCTTATTGCTTATTAAGCTTGAGTTTCTCAGCTCTCCTGTACTTGTTCCCAGTAAAGTTTTTAGTTATAAACCAGTAAATATTTCTCATTTCTAGTTGGAGACCTTCTCTAACTAAATGCTTGCCTTGCTTAGTTGCAGAGAAGTTGTGAAAATGACATTTAACCTTCACAGACTAATTTCAGGAACTTCTCTTTGAAAAAAGACCTAGCAGTTTGCATTTTGTACACATAAAACCCAATAAAACATACTGTTTTCCTATGTATCTGACACATGAGTGAATGGCAATATAAATAGCATATTTGCCTTTGCTGATTTTTAAAGGAATAAATTAAAATCGTAAGGTATGGTTGTGAATTTTTAACTGCTGTTTTTTGTTGTTTGCTTTTTTAAGTTTTTATTTATTTATTTTATTAATTTTTTGACAGAGAGAGAGAGAGATACAGAGACTGAGAGAGAGAGAACTGAACTGGGGGAACTCCCCATTTCAGCACATGGTTCCGCACGGGCCAGGGCAGGGATTCGATCCTCGGTCCCCAGCGCTGCAAAGTGAGCGCTCAACCCACTGAGCCATCCCGGCTTCCCCAACTGCTGTTTTATAGGATAACAGTTGTACTTAAGAATTTTTATGAAGGTGGTGTAAGGGGTACTGGTTATTGGTGTTATTTTAAAAGTCTCCCCTGGGTCTTTCACCTCACCTCCAGTGTTTATTGAACACATTTTCTTTGCCAAGAATCACTGTAGTAATAAGCACTTTGAAATATAAAGGTGACAAGGAGATAGCTTTGTCCTCAGGGAATATCATTTTATTAAGGGAGCAAAGTCAGATACACAAATAAATTTAGAAAAAAGTCTTTTTAAAGTGCCATAGGAGAGGCAAGCCAATATTTAATCACTGATTAGAGAAAGCAGAGGTTAGTTAGTTCTACCTAGGGTAATCATCAAACAATACTGTTTAGTGAAGTCAAAATTTATTTAAGCCTTGCAGGACGATAGGATTGTTAGAGACAAAGAAGAGCATTTGAAGTAGAGGAAAATCAGGATAAAAAACTTGGGTAATTGTTATGTAATGGAGGCTGTGGGCAGAATATTTTGGAGGAAGTACTAAAGGCAGCTAGCAAGTTAGGAGGCAGGAAGCAGTACAGGTGATAGTAAGTGAAACCCAACCTTGGGGATTGACAGTAGAGGCAGATTGAGGGGCCAGAAGATAGAATGGACAGAGTTGTACTATTGGAATAAATATGGGGCTGAAGGAAGTTGGGATAAAAATGTTGGTTGTGAACCTGGGATACTGAGAGGATGTCACTGCATTTATGTGGGTTCTATGAAAAAAAACAGCATGTGAGGAATCCCACACATTGTAGAAAAGCAAGAAGTACAGTTGTTTTGAATGTGCAGTCTTATTTTCCAGGCCCTAATTTTAGCAAAGCTATACTTTATGATAACAAGGGTAGATATCTTTGATATGGGGAGAGGCGTTAAATTCCTCTCAGCTTAGTGGGGAAATTGATTTTCTCAATAGTATTCTGAAATTTGTACACTGAGCTGTACATACTATAGCCATGTTTTATATTTGTTTTTGTTTTTTTAGCTCTTGCAATATTGAGGCAAAGGTAATTATGGTACTCAGTGTGCTATCAGTTTTCCCTTTGATACAGAGTTGTATTTTAAATTTCCCCCAACTTTGAGGCTAGGAAAGAGGCAGTAAGAAAGTACAGGGTGATAATGCCCTCATCTGGCAAACATCAGTATTCATCACCTATATAGTTTGTGTACATGGACACAAAAAGTCTGATTTTTTATGTTTGCTATAGAAGTACATCCAGGAAGCCAGAAATATGGGCAGCACCATCCGCCAGCCCAAACTATCCAACCTCTCTCCATCCGTGATTGCCCAAACCAACTGGAAGTTTGTAGAGGGTCTGCTGAAGGAATGCCGCAACAAGGTGAGCTGTGGACGCCTCTGTGTGTAAGCTATTTCCCTTGGTGGCCAAGGTGAGACCAAGGCTTGGCTCTGACTATTCTTTTTTGGTTTTAAAAATATTGTTAATACAATGGGATAGTACTAATTTTAAGATCTTGTTAACTTAGAATTAGGTGTATTTGTTTTAAATATAAGAAACAATTAAACAAGAGATGTAGTTTTTTATTTTAGCCATCTTACATTACTTGCTTGAAATCAGTGTAGTTGAATTGTCTTCAACAGATTAGTCTTACACATGTGAAAATATTTTTGCCTCTATTTTAATTTGATAGCAGTGATTTCATATGTCTAGAAACAAGGACTGAGTGCCTCCTATGTGCCAGGTCAAAGTGTGTTATTCAGTTTAAGCTTGTTGCAGTGTTTTTTTCAGTTCTATAAAGATAGCCATTTTTAAAAAGCTTTATTAAGGTATAATTCATATACAAAAAAATGCACACATTTAATATATACATCTTTTTATTTTATTTTTTATTTTTTAAAAGATTTATTTTATTGATTTTGACAGACAGACAGAGACAGAGAGAAGGGGGAGGGCCCAGAGCAGTCTCCATAGTTCACAGCATTAGTTATCCATATAGTTTCACTCCACAGGTGGGCATGGGGCTGCGCAGGGCAGGAACTGGGGGGCATGGGGCTGCGCAGGGCAGGAACTGGGCCAGGGGCCCTCACATAGGCCCCAGCAAGAACTGAACTGGGGGCACACCCCAGTTCAACATATGGGTCTGCATGGGCCGGGGCCGGGATTTGATCCTCGGTCCCTGGTGCTTCAAAGTGAGCGCTTAACCCTCTGAGCCATCCCAGCTTCCCCTATCTTTTTTTTTTTTTTAAAAGATTTATTTTATTGTTTTTGACAGAGACAGAGAGAAGGGAGAGGTCCCAGAACAGTCTCCATAGTTGTACATCATCAGTTTTCAACATAATCACGTTCCACACAGGTGGGCGGGGGCTGTGTGGACTGAAACTGAACTGGGGGCTTCCCACATGGAAAACACCCCAGTTCAGCATATGGGTCCATATGGGTCAGGATTTGATCCTTGGTCCCTGGGGCTGAAAAGTGAGTTCTTAACCCACTGAGCCATCCTGCTTCCCTAATGTATGCATCTGGATAAGTTTGGACATATCCATGCAACCATGATATTACTACTACAGTGAAGGTACTAAACATACCGATCACTTCCAAAAAGTTATGTTCTTTTGTGGTTTTTGTTTTTGTAAGAATACTTAACATGAGACCTATTTTTTTAACATATTTTATTTATTTATTTATTTAAGATTTGTTTTATTGTTTTGAGAGAGACAGAAATAGAGAGAAGGGGGAGGGCCCAGAGCGTTCTCCATAGTTGTACATCATCAATTTTCAACATGGTTTCATTCCACACAGGTGGGCCACACAGGGCAGGAACTGGGCTGGGGACCTCCCACATGGGAAGCAGGCCTTGCCAACTGGGGGGACCTTCCACATGGGAAGCATTGGATCTACACAGGCTGGGGCCAGGACTTGATCCTTGGACTCTGGGGTTGGAAGGCGAGTGCTTAACCTGCTGAGCCATCCTGGCATCCTCTGAACATACTTTATTTTTTTTTTAAGTTTTATTTATTTATTTATTTATTAACAGACAGAGAAAGATACAGAGACAGAGACAGAGAGAGAACTGAGCTGGGGGAGCTCCCAGTTCAGCATATGGTTCCGCATGGTCCGGGGCCGGGATTCGATCCTCGGTCCCTGGGGCTGCAAAGTGAGCGCTTAACCCAATGAGCCATCCCGGCTTCCCCACTCTGAACATACTTTAAAGTGCAAAATACTGTATTATTAACTATAGGGACTATACTATATAGTAGAGCTGTAGAACTTACTCATCTTGCATATTGAAACTTTATACCTACTGAACAGTTATTTCCTACTTTCTCTTACCCTCACCCCCTCGTCAACCACCATTCTATTCTCTGCTTCTGTGAGTCTATTTTAAATACCTCATATAAGTGGAACCATGTAGTATTTGTCCTTTTGTGTGTGGCTTATTTCACTTAGCGTTGTGTCTTCCACGTTCATCTATGTGGCTACAGATGTCAGGATTTTCTTCATTTTTTAGGACTGAATAAATATTTCATTGTATGTATATACCACATCTTTTTTTAAATCCATTTATCTCTTGATGGACACTTGATTTTAGCCAAAAGGCTGAGAAGCGATCTTGATGGACACTTGAGTTGTTTTCACATCTTGGCTATTGTGAATAATGCTGCAGTGAACATGGGGTGAGATTCTCATTTCAATTCTTTTGAATATATACTCAAAATAGGATCTCTGGATCAAAGACAGTCACTCTTAATTTTTATTTTTTGTTTTTTTAGTGGTGAGTGTATTTCTTTTCAAATAAAAATGTAGCCTTTCAGTCAAGTCAGTGCACTATACTTTTCAGGATAATTCAGCTAACTTAGTTTTTACTATATCCTGTTTATTCATCAATGGAAAAAAAAGAGTTTTCCTGCATTAGCAGTTTGCAAGTGCTAGTCATTTATATGATAAAATCAAATATATTTTCTTGGGATGCCAGGATAGCTGTGGTTGAATGCTTGCCTCGTAATCATGAGATCTGGGGTTCAATTCCTGGTTCTGGCCTGTGCAATCCCATATGCTGAACTGCGGTGCAATTGGTAACTGCTGGGATGGCTCATTGGTGAAAGGTTCTTGCTTCCCATGAAGCTCCCACCCCACGTGGCTCTACATCCCACCTGTGTGGAATGAAACCCATGTCACAACTAATGACGTACAACTATGGATACTGCTCTGGTCCTTCCCCATTTCTCTTTCTCCCTCTATCACTTTCTCTCAAAACAATGAAATAAAAAAAAAACACACACAAAAAACACAACAACTTTTTCTTGCAGAAGAAATGATTGCTGTTACAAGTTAAGTGGCTGTATCAGTACTGATACAGTAGACTTTTTTAACTGACATGCCCATGGGAATGGGTAGATGCCGGATAAATTTAGTTTGTGGTTGCTTGAGAGTTACTGTTAAAAATAGACCTAACTAATACTACACCTCATACTATATTATACTATATCATATACTCTATATTGCCTTGATATTAATATTGAAATACAGTAATTAAAAGCAAATTAAGGGAAAAGCCGGGACGGCTCAGCGGGTTGAGCGCTCGCTTTGAGGCCATGAGGACCGAGGATCGAATCCCGGCTCCGGCCCAGGCAGGACCCACGTGCTGAACTGGGGAGTTCCCACAGTTCGGTTCTCTAACTGTCTCTGTCTCTGTCTCTCTCTCTATCTGTCAAAAAGTAAAATAGAAATAACTATGCACT
>PVKE010050402.1:0-10960 GCA_004027555.1 Craseonycteris thonglongyai | reverse complement strand
TCATGGCTCCTCCAGCCTCATAGAAGAGAGTCAACAGCACTTTTCTGGAGTGTGCTTCATCACACCATCATATTTGCAAACCTGGTGGTGTCAAGCTGAAGTAAAATGCTGGGTGGTAGGCCAGCAGCTTGAAGGAAACAAGTCTAATACTCTTTCATTTAACAAATTATTGAGCACCTACTCTCTGCCAGGCACTCTGCTGGATGTTTGGGCTACATCAGCAAACAAAACCAAGGTGCCCACACTTGATGGCACCTACATTCTATGATAAGGAAAGTGTCCACAAAGACCATAATCAACCATAACGTGAAAGGGGTTCAATAACAATAATAGCTAACATACATTAGGTACCTATTATTCACTGAATATTCTTCTTAAGCTTTATACACTCATATGTATCATTGATGGGATAAACTCAATTACTGTCCCCAAGACGGTTTGCAGAATGATTAAACATAAAATTTAGCCCCATAGCAATACCAGACTGAACCTATAGTTCAGTCATGATAATCAGGAATTGAGCACCAAAGGACCAAAGAGGTGAGAGACTTCAGTATTAAAAAATAAAATACCCAAGTTTTGCCTTTGGCTCACTCAGCACATAGATTTTCCTCAGATTTCATTACAACATGGGAAATATCCTAATTATGGTAACTAGACACGCAAATCAAGAATTCTTAGGACATTTGAAACATCTCATATCATTAAGAGAGTATATTTTATGTGCAGAAGAAAACTTCAGCTTATGCACTGAACACAATCATATGGTATTATAAATATGAGAAAACAAAATTACACAAGAGAAACCTTCTGGATAAATATTTTGCATGTCAACTGAACTTCAGCAAAATAGAATATCAACTCAATTCAGAAGGTGGCTGTGTGGCTCAAGCCTTCACCAAGGATTCCTGCCTACGATTTTACTACCGTCAGGAGTGTCTGGCAGACTACCTGGCACATACAGTACAGAAGAGCAACTCCTGAAAAATTTGGTTGAAGTTACCAGAACCTTCAAATTAAGAAAGACTCTGTGGGTCTCACATGACCAGAGAGAGCAACAGAGCAAGTGAGAAAACTTCTACTATCTCATTCCTGATTCTAGGGAGATAAATTCAGACTACAGTATTTTGAGGAAACCTCCTATTATTTATTTTTCATACTTTGTAACATCACCAACAGGGTGAAGGAGAAAGTGTGTCTTGCATGGAGTCTACTCTATGCCAGGGATCTTAGAGATTTAATTTGCCCAGTCTAGAATTGTCACACACTAGGAATATTAAAAAATAATTTGGATTATTGGGATCTGTCCCAAAACTCAAATAAACTTGAAGACTTCCTTTCTCTGCAATAAGACTGAACCAAAATAAAGTCTAAAATTTTACAGAGTTTGGAAATAGGACACTAATCTTTTTCACCCAATAGAATAGATACCCCTAAATCTATGACTATAACATCTGTGTTTCCCAAAGAATTTAGGACATTAGTCAGCTCACTGAAACTCTGCCCTCAATAATAGCCATCCCATGTCCTTACCCCTACTTAAGTTTCAGTTCAGAGTAAATTAATTGTTTGGTTTTTTTTCTTTCTTTCAGCCAAATGACACATGCTTTGAAGTCAGTCCAAGGAATGGTCCAAGAATAGGTTTGGTTGTTTGTTTCTATTGAAATAAAAATTTATTCATCCATTCTTACTAGTTTACCTTGTAAACAACTTTCAGAAATTATTAAATATACATAATTGTTGATTTATCTAGTTGACTAATAAAATAATATTGACTCAGCTCACATCAGCATTGCTGCTGCCTCTGCCTACTGTTTCTCATAAAACAGAGAAAACACAAGTCTTAGATAGCAGTAGACGTAATCCAAACAATCCCTGCAAAAACACAGATTTCAAAAATTAAAAGGAATATTGGTACTAAAATGTGGGAAAAGGTGTATTACATTTTTTCATAAGACTCATTGTATGATTTCTTTTTGAATGCTACTTAATTTCATGGTTAAGACTAGCATTGAAATCCATCAATGTATTTTTCATTTTAAAATAAAAAATTTTGACCCAAATTCTGTTAGATGGCTGCCTTGAAGTAGCTGAATTATTGACAAACTTTTTTACAAGTTTTAATACATTTATATATATTAACATTTTAAAAGTTTGTGTGTACATATGCATCTCTCTAAATATTTATGAGTGTACTGCCCCATTAAGTCAGAATTGAAAAACTGTAGGAAACATTTTCAATACAGTGGGCATATGGAATTGTAAAAAAATAGGAATAAACCCAATATCCTACTTCTTGTGTCTTTTTTCTAAACACTTTACTGAGGTATAATTGACTTATAAAAAGCTGTATATAATTAATTTATACAACTTGATGAGTTTGGAGGTGCCACAAACATATCCATCACCCCAAGTTTTCTCCCACCTTATTTTGTGTGGACACATAAGAACACATAAGATCTACCCTCTTAGCAAAATTTTAAGCGTACAATACAATATTATCTATAGGCTCTATGCTAAGCAATAGAGCTCTAATTCTTGACTGTACTTCAAATGTCTTTTGGTTTCAGATCATCACTCCCAATTAAAGGAAACTTCTAAAACTAAGTACTGTATTTTTATGTGTATAAGATGATAGTTTTGTCTAAAATTGTTAGACCAAAAAATGGGGGTCATCTTAAACATGGGGAGAATTCCATGTATTGATTTCTTAATGTTGGGTTAGAAAAGTAGGGGTCATCTTATATAGGGGACATCTTACACAAGGAAAAATTCGGTACCTTGTGAATCATACCACAGGTCATAGCCTGTTAAGAAATTGGCCAATATACAGAGGAAATTAAAGTGAAAAAAGTGGAAGGATCTTATGATTCTTTTCAAAGCTGGGTTCAGGCAAATCTTCAGGTCTTGAGTCTAGTTATTTAGGCAGCTTGGAAATGTGCCCTCAACAGGTTTAGAGGAAAAGTTCCCTGCTCCACTCTCTCTACACACACAAAAAAAGGGTTTCATAGTTATTTGATTAAGGTATCAGAGAAGAAACAGTTTTGAAAAAAGGAGAACTTTCCTATGTGTATACTCTAAGTGAAAAGTGAATATGATAAATCTGATCAGATTCTGTGTTAATGTTTAATGTTCCCTTCCACATCCATGGTGGTTGGTGGCATCAGGTATCAACCTCCAGATATTTTGTGTAATTATGTTACCTTTTGTCTTAGAAAATACACTTTCCTTAAGAGCTGGTGAATATTCCTTAAGAAACACAATCTTTTGACATTTTTTTTTTCTATCATTTTCTGTTTTATAGATGAGGATGAAAAACAAACATAGTGAAACAATGCCAAGGTAAACTATAATATATTCTTGGAAACACAGTAAAGGGCAACAATGTAAATTTCCCAAAGAAACATTACATGAGGCATGCTATGCATTTCCAATATCTATAATTTGTGTTTATACTGTGACATAAATAAATATCTGGTTGGTGTGATGAACAGATCTTTGACTTTAATTTGTCTTGAGTTTTTTTCTCTACTTTTAATGTTAAAATCATAGGAATATATCTAGTTTCCCATTTAATTATAATTCACTTGCAAATAAATCCCATACTTGGGAACTTGGGCTGAAGAATCAATCATGTCCATAGTAAAATACTGAATTCTTCTCTTACTCTTCCCAATTCTCAAGAGACACAGGCATAGTAAATAGATTATCTTTAATTTTTTTTGTATAAATTTTTGCTTTATTTTTAAATTAACATAAAAATAATATACCATAAGCATACTACCTAATATATATACAATGGCTGTCGGGGGAAAAACATCCAGCCATTATCAATATAACAAGAAAAGTTACATGGCTGGATACTTTCCAAACAGCCCTCATATAATCATTTTTGTACATTCTTTTGTTTTAAGTGCATGTCTTTCATAATGTTGTAATTATCATATACATAAAATATTGTACCTTTCCCCCCATATTGATATTGATAAGTATTTTTCATATGTATTAATTTTTATTAGAAGCATATATTCTACCAATATACTTAAGTATTTTCTCATGTTGGGTATATATTGCCTCAAAACATTTAACTTTGAAGCTTTTTATGTATTTCTGGATCATTTCCATATCTAGTAGTGTGATCCTAGGACTACCGCTGCAAAAGTGCGTAAACATCTGGATTTATTGTTCTGACATTGTATCTAGATAAAATCTTCTGTATTTTCTCAGATAATTAGTTTCATGGAATGTTGGTAGATGGTATACATCTCACTAGCTATGTTCAACATCCTAGGAATGTTAACAATAAAGGACAAGCTCTCACACCAAAAAGTGATGATAAGAAATGTAACAGAAAAAGCTAGATGGCATTTGTCACATGCAATATGTAGGCCGTGCACACTCTTGAAGCCAAGAGGGCATTCGCCTGGAAAACAGTCACACTCCCCATGTGACTCCCTGTTGCTATTTACTGTTCCTGGTCTCAGTCGAACTCCCTGAATGTGCTGACTCTGGAAGGATTTTCATCAGGGTGTGTTTTCACTCCTTCCCTTGACGCACAGCACCCCAAATCCCAGGTTCAGGCTGAAAAATCTTTACCAAAGAATCAGTCTCTCCCACTTTCTGCCAGTCCCAGGTACTTGCACCAGCATCTGCTATGGTTGCTGCCTTCTGTAAATAGTTAGGTCACGCTGTTAGCATAGGCCAAAAGTGGGACAAAAAGTATTAATTCAAAGGAGATTAGCACTTTATTTTTTTATCTTTTCTCTAGCTCTTTCCAGTGTTTACCAGAAAGACATTTCCCAATTCCAGTGGGCCCCTCTTTTCCCACTGAAACACTGAAACATAAAAGCCTGTTTCTGCCCACTCAGTTCTCCTAACCCACGCTTTTTAAATGGTGCATTCTTGCACCGCAGTAATGTTACAATGGAGACCAAATTTCTAAAACCTTTTCCAAAAGAAATGTTCCCTTAATTGCTTGTACTGTCACCAGAAATGAGTAAGATTTTGTTTCACAACACTCGATAGTCTTAAGGATCCAAGATGGCTTCAAAATTCCTTCTGAAAATAATACACAGCAACAATAATAAAACTTATGAAGAACAGACTGCCGAGTATATGCCTGGCATTTCACATGCAATATTTCATTTATATCCTACTTAAACAACCCCAATCAGAAGGTATTAGTCTTCCCATCCTACCTTTTAGGAAAGTGAAGATCCAAGAAGAAACCTGTTCACATCTGTAGCCTCAATTGGAAGTGTGGGCATGATTAAAACTTATTCTCTCTGAATTTAGCTACCTCAAAGTCTTCTTTGCCATGCCATCCCAAATACAATATAGGGCTATAAACCAGTGCATCTGTCACTCATTATTCCTTTTCAGAATTGCCATTACCTCCTCATTATCACATTGTTCAAGTGAAATGTCAATGGTATAAATAATGAATTAAACTCTGGTTAATTAACTTTTTTTTGCAAACCACAAATCTGAATCATACTTACTCTTTCAAAAGCAGTCAGCAAATTAAGTTTTCTTTGATACTACTCCAGGACTATGGTGTATGCTTTTTCTTTTTTGCCTCAATTAAGAAGTGATTAATCTATTTGCTTAGTTAGTTTGAAATTTTTGTAAAATCCATGTTTCAAGTTTTAAACCAAATTCCAACCTTTTCAAATCACGAAACAGTATGTGGGTAAAGTGTGACTTCTTGGGGTCAAAATGGAGAGAAAATTGCATGCTAAAGTCTATGATACAAGATCCCAGTTTTTCCTGGATATCAAATCACAAGTAGTATTGCAATGATATCAACTTAAATAAATTATACACTCGTGTGCCATGTGGTATAAATATCTCCACATGTATGCCTTCCTAGGCACACCCAGTTACATAACATTGACTTGCTTAATTTCAAAGAATAGGAAACTGTGATGGCTGCAGTTTTAATTAGCAAAGGATTGAAACAGGCAAAGATTAAAGTTCATCATGACAATAGAAACTGGTAAGACTCTGATAATCAAACCCATGTAGTGACTTCTAAAACCCATCCTCATCCACACAAATACACATGCAGAGAAGTTTTAATTTTACTCAGTAAAAACAGACATAGACTCTATGAAAATGCATAGAAATATTTTTCATTACTTTAACTAGATTTCTAATACGTGTATTAAGGTAGATGATGTTTTTCACATCCCAATATCTCGGAACTATTACGTCGCTTTTGAAATTTTACTGTTTTTTAAAAAATCTTAGTTAACTATCAAGGTTTTGCTTAAAGATCATCAGCTTCTTGAATGTGCTTTGTTTTACCTTTCTAATTCTTCACTGTCACCAGCTTCACATTCTAATAGAAATAATCTCCCCTGTCTCTGAAGTCCCAAAGCTTGTCAATGTAACTTTTTAAATAATAATATATCACATTCTACCTAAACTAGAGTTATTTATGTGCATCGCCCATCAGCTGTGCTACAGCGCAACTGTCTGGAGGCTGGCAGCCACGCCTACCGGGAGTCTGCGTCGTTGAAATATATGGCTAGAATAAAGTAGGTTATAATAGGAAAACTCAAGACTTTTTTTTTAATTATAGTTTTTACTCAACTGCGGAGACTAAGGCCAAATATATCCTGGTGCTTTCCAGACTTACATTTTCATTTGACTTTTTCTCCCTATACATACACTTTATACTGTATAAAGTGATTAAATCAACTCTTTTTCCCCTTGCTGGTTCAAAACTTTGCAATGAAAGCAGTAATGAGGAGCAGAGAAATGAACACCATTTCTATTCCTTTTTTACATTTGATTTGCTATAATAACACTAAAATTAGATTTTACAGAGAAAGGGAGAGAGAGATTGATTCACGCGGCTCAAAGTTATTTCCCTGAGGAACAGGGGCTTCTTTCCATTAGGTGATCAAATGCAAGAAGAAGGAGACCAGGGACTCTGTACACCAGAGATTTAATTGAAACAGCAAGGCATGACCTAGAGCAAAATAGCAATTAAAACCCCAATGTACAGCTCCTACCCACTGCCCAGCAGCGAGCAATTGTTGAGCTTCAGTCCCCCTAATGGAACCCTGACATTTGGTGCCATTGTCTAGGAAGCTACTGTCTTTGTCCCACAGGAAACAGCTCCTTTGAATTTGCCTTTGTTCTGTTTAATTGCTTAAAATTCAATAACTTTTTCAAATCTAAAAAAGTACAGTGGCATCACTTGAGATTTCATTATTTACTGTGTCTTTCAGGAAAAAAAAAAGCTAATGCTTTCACTTTTTTTCATATCAAAAAAGTTTCAGGACAAAAATCATTCCCTTTAATAACAAAAACATTATCAACATAAAGGACTTTTTATAAAGCTCAAAACTGTGTAATATGGACTAAATATACCCTTGGTATTTGCTGTGCACCAGGGTTGATTCTGTTAGAACACTCTATGTAAGGATTATTTCCACTTCCAATGCCAAAATTCATTCTGCTCTCTCATTCATTGTAGCTTTTTCAAGTGTCAAATTGTATAGAAAGAATTAAAAGAGAGCAAAGCGAAAGTGTATTTAAAACTTTCAGCATTTTACTAGACTCATTTTTTACCCTTCTTTCTAGCTAGATTAGACCGAGACCATATAATAAATCATTAGTTTATAAATGTTTAGCAATAAAATAATTTTGTTTGACTACTTTTCTGTCCAGGGAAAAATAGGCAGAAGTCACTTAATAGCATATGGTTTAAACCACATCATTCTTAATTCATCATAAGAAAACATCTACATATATTTTTATTTTCAGGTATTTTTTTCTTCTTAAGTAAACTGATATTTAATCAATTATTACTTCATTTAATATACTTATTCTTTAAAACAGGTGGCAGAACGTGGATCCATGCCTGGCTAGATTTAAGAGAAAGGAAGGGAGGAGATGAAGAGGGGAAGAAGGGAAGGAAGGAAATAAAAGGAAAAAAAATAACTGAATATACTTATTAAATTTTTAGCATTATTCTAGGAATTGGCACCTAGACTCCTGAAGTCTATATTGATATGAATCCTGTGATGGAGAATTATGACTCTCCCCTTTCTGCAAATAAGAATGAGGAACAGAGATTAAGCCAAGAGCTAACACATAGGAACCAGACCTATGTGTTAACTTGAAATTACCTCATGAGATAATATCAGTGAGGTTTTTTGGTTTTTTTTTTAGTCTTATTATTTGCAATGTTAAATAGAACTTTTTGCCAATTAAAAGATATCTAGTTCTAATTATTAATAATTAATAATAATTGAGTGACATTTGTCTCCAGTCTCTGTTTTTATAATAAGTGACAAAAGTAAATGTTGCTTGGACTTCTATACAACATATGATTCAAAATATTACTGTGATTCAGAATAAAATTCAATTATTACTGAATGGGTACCAAATGGGAAGTTTAAACCACATTTTGTCACATAATACAACAGTAGATAGAAGTCTGAAAAGATGATACCATGTTCTTTGCTTCTGGAAAATATCCTACCAAGCTGAAAATCATTTCAAATTCCACTCTCTATTGTGTAAAATCAGAACAAAGTTGTAATATTAAAAAACATGTTAAGCGTTAACAAGCAATAAAATTGAGGCGCCCATCTTGAATACCTTGGAGAAACACAAAGATTCACCACTATAAATTATTAAAAGAATGAAATAAATGCATGAAGAAAGCAGTTTCTGAATCCTTGGGCAAATCAATTTTAAATTAGTTCAGGAAGTGTCTTAACATCTGCCTGATTGAATGGTTTTAAAGAAAAAGGTGAAGCCATTCAACTACTGGTTGTTGTTTTTTTCCCAAGTGTGTTGACAAATTACCCACGTAATTTTTAGGCTAAATTTTTCAACTGCCAAAAAAGTATTCAATCTAAGGCTTTTTGTTAGATTTAGTATTTTGTTGTGTTTTTTTCAGTGTGTCCAGAGTACTTCTGATAATAGGATATTACTTGCCTTTGGAGAACCCATTTCTTGTGACTCACATGAGGTGAAGCTGCCTGTGGCCGTATGTTGACACTGGTCAATCACAGGACTCCATGTCTAACCCAAATACAATGATTGAATGAGTACACGACCTAATGAAAACCAGGGTATTTTATCAGATTTGATATAATCTTGTGACAGAGTCTTTCCTTTAATTAAAATTCAAAAGGATAGATTATTGGGGCTCCCTTTCCAACACTTTGAGAATCTGCCTGGCTGAGGAATAAACAAACAGGAAAACAGGGCAATGGAATAGAGAAATGAAGTCCTAAGGACGTACTTGAAACCCTGAGTCTACCTATACATGAAGCGGATCCATCCTTTGGTGTATGATTTCAGATTTCAAAGAACTCCCCTAGTTTGCTTAAGGTAATGAGTTGGAGTTCTGTCACTTGCAGCAAATAGGTTACTGACTAATAAAAGTATGATGTTATTTTCTATGTTACTGCAAACTATTGCATGGTACCTCTTCTTAGTTTTGGGCAACTACCAGATAGTATGAAGCAAGACCAAATGAAATAGTAGGAATCATGAAGAATATCTCAATTTTCTTTTAAACAATAATTCTGAGAGATTGAAAAGAAAACCAATGTTCCATTTAATTTAATCACACTGGCAAGGTAACTATGGTTTTCTACAAGGACGCTTATGAAAATTATTCCTATTTCATGAAACTTTAGAATTAAAAAAGATTTTGAAGTGCTTCTTTCCTTGTCCTCATTTTAGAGATAAGGAATCTGAAATCTGGCAATATTAAATGACTTGTCCGAAATCATACAGCTAGTTAGTGACAATGTTGGAATGAAAACAAAGTTTGCGTTCATAATTTACTAGAAATTATAAAATTAAACCTATTACAGAATTCACATTATTCTTAGATGAAGTGACTGGAGACCTTACTGGAATATTATCATCTAAAACATGAGTAATAGCTTATTAAAGCATACAAGTGATTTCGCTTATTTATCCATTAATTCTTCTGAAATGAGAATGTACTAAGTGAGCCAAAATTCCATTAAACACAACAATGATAAATGACCTGAAATCATCTCTTTGTAATAATTTTCTGTTTTCTTTATAAGTGCCAGATAGAGAAGGGTTAAAACAATTTTATTCTAATGGGAAGTAAGTTTTACTAGCTATGAAAGCTGGATTATAATCTGAGTAAGAAAAATGCAGGTTTAAAAAAAAATGGCTTTCTATTGGATAAAGATGGCTCATCATTCTTCTTCCAAGTTGATAGGCCAGATGTAATAATGACTACATTACAGAAACCAGACAATACACTTAAGGGATTCTAACAAACAGCCTTTCTGACCAAATGATTAAATTTCCACTGGTTGGATCAGGATATTTTTTATACATATCCTTATCGTTATATATCTTAAAAGTTGAAAACTCCTATTATGGTTCAAATGTTTAGTATGTATTTGTGAATTTTTAAACCAATTCTCCAATCTTTAGCCAAGAAATCCTATTGAACCCAAAGTGAAATAAGTATTTTCTTTTGGAATTGTTACGTAAGTACACAAGGTACTTTGTAGCCCTTGAGAGTGAAACAACAAAGAAAATAGGTACACCCAAATTGGCCAGAAGAAAATGGAAGAAAGTCAATGGAATAAGGAAAATTTTAAAAGCTAAATTAATATTAATTCAAAAGCCTCTACTACAGAAATTTTAAATTTTAAATTATTTTTAACTATTTTACTTAAAATAGTTAATATTGTTAATGTTTGTCACTATTTCTAGTAGGGTAAACTAGCTCAAAATGAGTTACCATTTTTGCTTTATATGTACACAAAGTAAATGCAATTTCACAATAAAATATTGTAATAAATTCTTAATATACACCAATAGCCAAACTTTGAAGTAGTCAAATAGTGAACATATTGCATATGGAATTAAAATTGACTAAATGTCTGAATAATAACTTTTTTCAACCACAATCACACCATTTTTTTATATTAGC
>PVKE010050401.1:0-10959 GCA_004027555.1 Craseonycteris thonglongyai | reverse complement strand
AGAGAGAGAAAGAAAGAAAGAAAGAAAGAAAGAGAAAGAAAGAAAGAAAGAGAAAGAAAGAAAGAAAGAAAGAAAGGCAAAACTAACATGCTGAAAAAAACAGAATAATGATTTTTTAAGTATGGAATATTGATGGTGAAGGAGCATGAGGGAGGTTTTTATGATGCTGGAAATGTCCTATATTTTCATGTTGGTGGTGATTACATAATATAAAAGTAAAAGTTTTTGATCTGTTACTTAAGAGTTTTGTATTTAATATATATTACACTTAACAATAACAAATATTGTAAAATTTTTCTTTATTACATATTACAAATTTTCACTAACATACAACACCAAAGATCAAAATTGCTTGCCTTACGTAATCCCCATTTTAAGCTATCACTGCATTGTATAGCAACTACACGGGTGCTCAGGTGCAGTAACATATGATTAAAGAAAGCCAGCCGTGGCTTAGTCAAAAACTTGGTTGTGTCTGTAGTGAGATAATAATGCAGCCCAAATCACTCACAAGGCTAGATACCCAGTAAGTCCAGAAGTTGGGGTGTTGCTGTGTATATAGTTTTATTTTATTTTGTTTATTTATTTATTTATTTATTTTTTATTATTGTTAAATTTAATGGGGTGACATTAATTGGCAACAATTAAACAGTTTCCAGATGTACAAGTCCACATCACATCACCCATGCATCGCAAGAAGTTGTGGTACATTTACACAATGGAATACTATTCAGCGATAAGAAAAGATGAAATACAGACATTTGTGACAACATGGATGGACCTAGAGACCATCTTATTAAGCAAAATAAGTCAGACTGAAAGAATCCGGAAACATATGAGCTCACTTATAGGTGGAATATAAAACTGAAAGTAACAAAGACACAGAGACCTACGTGTATATAGTTTTACATAATGTCTCGTTCTTACTCAGTCATCCTTAGCCTCTCCTCCCTCCATCATTAGAACCGTAGGGCTGGCTCACCTCAGCCAGCTCACTGCTACATATAACTCTATCTCCAAGTTTGCCAATTCCACCCAGAGCTCAGCTGATGAATTGTGCAATGGATTTCACACACTGCCTTTCTTCCATCCTCTATCTGTAGTACTAATGTATTCTCTTCTCTTAACATTGTTTAACCATCTGTAAATCCAGTCTTCTGCCCAAGGGGTTAGTGGGGAGAAATGATTTGAAGGTTCTGCTGAAGTGTTTTACAGTTGGGGATAGTCCATTAATTGTTGATTTTGTTTGTGTTCAGCATTCTGCTTCTATCTGTGGTTTTAATTGATGTGAGCTTGCCCAGGGGCTTGCACTGGGCCCAGCTGTATAAATCAAATAAATAAATAAATAAACAAACAAATAAATAAATGAAGTAAATCTTCCTTGGAATAAATAGATAACAGCTTTTTCAATCTTTTTTTTTTTTTCAGTAGTGCTTGTAAATGTGTCCTGAGGCGTATATGTGAAGGAAGTGTCCAAAGTTTAAAGAAATAAATAATAAGCATTCATGGCTAACGATGCAATCACAAAACTGTGTACACTCTTTCAGCGTAGCTTGGAAGCTATGGGGAGATTTGGTATATTTCCCCTCACCTCATTCTATGTACCCCTTTATATTCAATTGCTCTGTGGTTGCCATTGCCTCTGATAGTTTCTTTCAAAGGTAAAGCAAAAGTACAATAAAATGAACATGCAAAAGGTGAAGAGAAACAAAATCTGAGTGAAGTAGTACCATCCCTGGGCCATGGAGAATTCTTAAGAACTGATTTTCTTCCCTAACAGAGGAAGGTTTGAAATCTGCGGCAGTTCAAATGCGGGCTACTGAGGAAGCAGTCTGCTTAGGCAGAGAACAGAGTGTGAGCAAATGCAGTGCCCCTGACATCCGAACAGAGGTGTCTGATATGCTTTTGAACTTCTGCCCTTTTGTGTAAACAACATGCCCAGCTAGTGGCTGCTCCCTGAACTTGACGCACAGAATCAGAAGCAAAGTAAGGCCAACCGGAACCTGACCCGGCATCCAGCTATGACTTGTCCTCAAACCTGAGTGAGAAATAAAGGTTTCTTGCTGTAAGATACTGAGATCTGGGATTACATTTTACTGTGGGCAAAGACATCTAATACAGGGACCATGGCTTCCTCCGATTTTCAGAGATGGGGTCGTAAAACCTCTGAATTAGGAAGGAGTCTTGCTGATGACATCTGATTTCCTGTTTCCACCCTCGCAGCCTGGAGTTGGTCATACTTTGTCTCCAATATTGAGAGATGAGTGAGGAATGTTCTGAGTACTAGAATTGTTTCCTAAGTTGATTGCCACATGTTGAGGGAGCAGTTTAGTATAGTCAGGCAGACATGAGTTTGAATAGTGATTCTGCCACTTAATAGCTGTGTGGCCTTGAGCTTTGAACCTCAATTTCCTTGTGTGATTACATAGAACTAATACTACACACTTTATAAGATTCATTGAGATGGTATATATGCCTGGGCTCACAAAATGGTTATCCTTTTTCTCCTGCATCTCATAATCTAATTCATCTTCCATAGAGTGAACTTTCAAATATTTGGACATCCTTACTCAGCCACTATTCTTGTACAACTAGTTTTTGGACACTTAGTTAATTTTATCCAGATTATATAATATCTGTTCTGGCTACACATGGTTTACCGGGCCAGCCAGTGGCTGGCTTTTCAGATCCTAAGTCTGCCATCTAACGCATTTTCTGTAACTACCGGTATCAGCTTTGCATCAACCACAAATTTGATCAGTATGTTGTCCATTTCCTCATCTGAATTGTTAATAAATATACTGCAGGTGTTTTATTAGCCAGGCTCTTGGAGTCCTTTGGAGTTGTAAGCTCACATGTTTTGACACAGTACTCAGATGTTCAAAAAAATACAGTTTATTTCTAATAACTGATCTAATCTTCCTCATGAGCTTCCCATCCCACTGTGTGGCAGGTAAAAATAGTTTCACTTTAAGCTTTCCAGTCCAAAATATCAATTTCTGTGAGTTTAGATGGTTTTGTTTTGAACACAGGCGATGCGGGGGTGGTAAGTGCTCTGCCTTTCAGATTAGTTTTCCTCCTTGGCTCTTCTTCCACATGGCACCTGTGTGGGTTAAGTGATCTGTGGACTTGGGTTGCTAGAAGGTGGGCAGTGGGTCGGGGATACGAACTTTGCTAATCTTATGCTGGGCCTTGGGACTGTTTCCACTGTGGTGGTGGTGGTGGGAACACACATTTTTAACTGGGCCCTGGTGGCTGTCTGCTGAGGTGTAAGTAGCTCTGTCCTCACGCTCTGTTGTCCACGTTGAAGTTTACAGCTCATGCAACTCAAAGTCTATTCTCCTGCATAGTTAAGACGCACTGAGAGCTCAGCCACCTCCGCTGCTCACTTGGACCCACCTTCTCCCACCCTGGCTCTGTGGACTCACTGTGCATTAGATTGGACCGCCGTTGAGTCTCAGCTTTGGAGGCCCAGTCTGTACACCTTGGCTACAAAGTTACTACGTACCTAGTGCTCCATCCCCAGCCAGATTTTCTGCAAAATTCTGGATCCCCTACAGGGGAAACTGAGAAAAACTTCTGATTAAGAGCAGAGACTCTGGAGACAACCTGCCTCGGTTTGATGTCCAACTCCACCACTTCCCAGCTATGTGACTTCAGAAAGGTGACTTAACATAACTGTGCTTCCACTTGCTCATCTATAAAATGGGATTAAAAATAATAACAATCTTCTAGGGAGGATCCTTGTGAGTTAACCCATGTAAAGTGCTTAGAATTGTGCTTGGCAAGCACAGGGTACATACTTGGTAAGTATTAGCTAGTAGGAAGCTAGAAAGTAGGATGTGGCAAGTTATTTAACCTCTCTGTGCGTAAGTATTCTCGTATGTAAAACAAAGACCATAGCAGTAACTCCTTCATAAGTTTCTTGTTATTAATATTATGATGTAATATGTAAATAAATTAGAATATAGTTTGGCACAAAATAAACCCTTATCATAGCTGTTATCTTGTTGTGGTTACCGGGCCACAGGAGAGCAAGGACAGCCAGAAGTGCCAACTCAGACTCACTCTGTCTAACAGGCTGCAGCTGTCCGGGTGGATGGCTGAGATAATTTTTGAGAATGGAACATTTTGTGACTGAATTTAGCATTCCTGCAGATCTAGTGTCATGTCACTCTCTTCCCAGATGTCAGCATGAAGTCAAGTCTTTCTATCTTCCAGCTTCCCCTTTCTGTTTTCTATCTCCTTCCAACCCTGACGAAATGGGACAAACTCTCCTCTCCTCTTCCTTCCTGAAAGGCCTCTTGCTTAAGTGTATACAACTCTTATCAAGTTCCTCGTGTCTGATTCTGTTTGTTAATGGAAACTTAATAATAAAATTAGGATTCCTTTGTCTCTCTTTGTAAATTTGATTTTCAACTCAACTTCCAGCCTGTTGATTCAAAACAGAAATCATCTTTGAAATGATGACCCTCAGATGGATAAGTATTATTACTTTAATGAAAGGAATTTCCAAAACAATAAGATATATGGAATAGGAGTTCACAAAACAAGGGTATATAGATTGATGATAGATAGATAGGTAGATAGAGATAGATAGATAGGTATTTTTTTTAAATATCCCAGCACAACTGACAATGATGTCATCTAAGAATCCCTTGAATATCTTCCTTCTAGCTTCTGTTGGGTCACCACCTAGAAAATGGGCCTTAGAGTGGCTGACAAAAAAAAAAGGAACGAGTTTTACAAAAATTACAGAACAGCTGGGAATTAGGATTTATTTCCTGCTTTTGCGATAAAGAAATGGAAAATAGCATTCAGTGAGTACCTCTTCAGTGTCAGGCTTTATACCTGGGGTCCACATATATTCAATCAGTCAGGATCACTCATTGTGACTCATATGGAACCAGGGATGTAGTGGTAAAAAATACATACCTCACAGGACTAACAGTGGCTTGATGTGGTGGTATTATTATTATCTTTATTTACGGAATGAGGGAATGAAAGCGTCAGGGAAGTTCAGCTCTGCAGTTCATTTCACGAAGTCAGTAAGGAGTGGACCCCAGCCTCTACCTCTGAGGCCCGGACCCTTTCCACACGGTGTAGCAGTGAGCTTGACTTTTGCGGCAGGTTGACAGGGACTCCAGGAATGCATGTTCTGGAATCTCTGGAAGGATTGACTCAGAATAAAAAGAACACTCTGAAATTTAATGCAAAATTATGCTTGTGTGTTGATATGTGCATTTTTTTTTTCCTGAAGAAAATCTATAGCTTTCATCAGATTCTCATAAAAGCCTGTCAGTGAAGAGCTGGATTTTCCTTGAGTGTTTGCAGATAACTTCATCTTGGCGTTATCGTTGCTGTAAATATGTATTTTTCCAGGCCCACTGGAGGGCACGATTCTAAGCAAATGAGGTTTCTGAGCAATAATGAAAAAACACAGAAGGTGGGGAGACAGTGGCTCCAGAAATTGATGCTCAGATAAAGTCCTGAGCCATTTATATAGATAAACTGTAACTAGCGGAAAGGTGGGACCCCCTACCTATCTGCCACATGCCACCTCCTTGAACACTGCCCTCAATGATCACTGTATTCTGGGCCCCCCTACATAAAGAAGTGTGGATGTGGGTGTTGATTTGCTGCGATGGTGTAAAGAACAACAATGTGATTCGCTTCACATCCTGTTCAGGTGGCTCTGGCCAACATCCTAGCACTTTATACTATGCCTGGATGAGAGTCTTTGGAAAACAGAAAGAGCCTATGTCTGGGGTCAAAGATGAAGCTCCACTGGCTGCTGGTCCTCATAATGTCCAAAAGCTGCCTCCTCAGCATCTGAAAGTGTTTGACCACACTCCCTTTAACAGTGTTCTGTTTGTGGATTGGGCATCAGGGCTTAATCAGAGACATAGAGGGAGTAATAACTACTACTCTGAGGTAGGGAGGCCATGTCTGTAAACTTCCAGATGAAAAAAGACCAGGACGGATTATTTATCCTGAGCTTCCCTGGAAGGTAACTCAAAATGACTCGCTTATTATTATTGTTATTTGTTATATCTTTCTTCCTTCCCTAGCATGGGGCGAAATGTTTGTGGATAATTCCCACACCTTGCTACCTGACTTGTGACATTGTCTATCATATTCTTTAAGCCAAAATAGCATATCACTTGAGAACTGAATATATTAGTTTGCATGAGTAATTGTAAAAAACAATATTATTGCAGTGTTCTCTCTGCACCTCTAAATATAGAAAGCAACAACAGAAAAACTGTTGGCTCTTTTATTCTTGGAAATATGATTTAACCAAGCCAATGTTTATTGTAGCATAAGATCTAGAAACAATTAAAGATGTCACATATATTTGCATTTTGATGACATTTGCAATGTAAATGACAGAATAATGAAAGACTTCGGGAGACATTTGTTCCTCTCTGTGCCTCTTGTACTTCTTCTTACAGAGGACACTGGTTTAAGGAAACCAGTTCCAAAAACAGTTCCAAAAGCAGACTAGAGAATAGAGGTGAGGATGTTATTTTAGTTTTGAATTTATGCATTTTCTTTTTATTGGATGAGGTAGAAAAGCATAGAATAAATGTCACCCAAATGACAGGTGTTAAACGATTTTAAAGTGTGTGTACAGTTGTCTGAGGAAGTCAGTAGTGGAGGGGTGTGTCTTTGGAGGTGTGTTCATGGCTTGGGGAGTCTGGCTGTTTTGTGTGCCTTTGGACGTATGTCTGTGGCTGTCCAGGTGGAAGGAGGTTGGCTGTTGGGCAGGTCTATAATAATTTTATTTTTCTAGAATATCTTTGTGTGTCTATGCTTGTGTATTTGTTTTCTATGGGTGTATGAATGGGTGGTTATTAGTAATGAGGATTTAAAATCATCATATCTTATAACTAGAGAGGGACTTACAGGTCATTGACTATAATCTCCTAAAATAGAAATCTCTTATCTTTTAGGAGAGTAAAAGACTAAGCTGGAATAAATAACCAAAAGGTAAGCACTAGCCAGCGAACTGATATTGACAAGGACCAATAATACGAGGGCTGTCCGGAAAAACCCCAGCCATAAATGCCTCTGTTTTTCATATTAGATGGCTGCGTACTTTCCAGACAGCCCTCCTATAGCAGGCAATTCTAAACAAGGAGCATGAAGGAACAAAGTAGTCCCGGTCCTCAGGAAGGTTTATAGTATAGGAAGAACACAGTCATTCAACAACAAAGAATCGATTCTTTAATTGTGTGCATAAAGGGCCCTGGAGGAAAGTATAGTATTCTAAGGAAGCATATAACAGGAGATCTGAGGTAGACAGTGGGAACAGGAAAAGCTTGCAAGAAGTGACATTTAAACAAGGACTCTCTAGTCACCTTGCATGAGCACAGTGATCCATGCTGCACTCGTCTCACCCTCCAGCCCCCACCCCATTTGATCTTAGGGATTAATGGCGCTCACCTTACCTCCCTCCTGTGTTTCAGAGCGTTGTTCCTTGCAAAGTCCTCAGTTACCTTCTGTCCTCCATGCCCTTGTCTCCTACTTATTTGGGTAATAATCAAAGTGAAGAGCTTATGTGTCTTAGGCTAGGCCAACTGCCACAGCACACAAGCGAAAAGTACGCAATAGAAGGCGATTTGTTGTTGTTGTTGTTAAATTTATTGGGGTGATATCAATTGCATTGTTTCCAGGTGTACAATTCTACATTACATTGCCTATACATCGCATTATGTGCTCTTATTTATCCAACAGTCAAAATTAGGTGCTCCTGGTTTGGTGCTCTCCCGGACCTGGGCTTCTTCCATCTTGAGCCCCTGCTTTAATTCTAGGCAGAAGCAGAGGAAAGGGAATGGGGTGTAAGCTGCCGGAGGTTGCATGGGCTGGGCCTTGCAGTGAAGCCCGTTGTTGCTGCCCATATCTCTTTGACAGAATTCAGTCATGTGCCCTGTGGAACTTCAGGGAAGAGTAGGAATATCACCAAGCTGTCTGCTCAGCAGGAAGAGTTTCGGTGACTAGTTGGCAGTCTTCTCCATGCTATGGCTATCTCCTGGCACTGCCCCAGGGAGATCGTAGCAGTGCCTGCAGTCTGAAAGGGAGAGTGTGAGCCCACGTTTTAGCAGGGGAAGTGGATGACACAGGAAATCACAGACGGATAAAATGACTTTTAATGCACTAAGACCTGAACTAATTGCTATGATGGTACAGATGTTATCTCAACTTTCAGAGGACTTTTGTTCTTCTTGCATCTTGTAGACATTAAAATCTTTGGAGGGGAAACAATGATTTGTATTTCAAAATTCTGATATAGAGAATCTGCTAGGAAAAAACAACACTATGAACAAAGGGCCTATATTCTACTAGTTATGACATGAGTCCTATTACCAATCTACATCCTACCCGTTTTTCTTCTTTCTTTATCAGGATTATCGGCATACACGATACCCATTCCTCACACTTCTGGTTTAAAAGCGTTTCGAAGGGATATTGAAATGTTGCTAGATAGCCATGACTCTTGGTAGAAAGATGTCTGTTCTAAAAAGCAGAAGAATTTCAACGCACTCAACTGTTAGGTGGCATAGTATTTGTGGCTTATTGTTTAAAATGATAATCATACCACTACTAAGAGAGAACACAAGTTTCTCCCAGTCTACATGCAAAACAGCATTCATTCCGTAAGAACCACCTTGTTGTCTCTTTGTTGAACCTGCTCTGACCCACTTGAGCCAAATTGAACAGCCTCTGCTTCATGCCCATTGTCCCTGGAACACACTGGATTATAATACTTTCCTCTTGTGTCTATCTTCACAATAAGCATGCGAGCTTGCTGATGATGGCAAAGTGCCCTGATGCTCCCTTTTATATTTCAAATTCCTCTTTTAAGGAGTCAAATCTTTTTCCCTTTCAAATATTTGGTATAGTGGGTGCTCAGGAAATATTTGATGACTAAAGAGTGGGCTGATAAAATAGAATCATTTACAGATAGCTGCAATTGGAGAAAATAAACATGCCTCAAATATTCCTTCTCGTGTCTGACCTTTTTGACTCCCTCCTTCTTTAAATAGCAGACCTGGGGAAGCCGGGATGGCTCAGTGGTTTAAGCGCTCACTTTGCAGCGCCGGGGACCGGGATTGAGTCCCCGCCCGGGCCCATGCAGATTCATGTGCTGAACTGGGGAGTGCCCCCCGTTCAATTCTCTCTCTGTCTCTGTCTCTGTCTCTGTCTCTCTCTCTTAAAAAGAATAAAAAAATAAATAAATAAATAGCAGACCTGGGAGAGGAGGATCCATGGTTTTCTGCGCCAACTGTGAGGCCTGTCTCACCTGTGCAAACACTCGTACAGCGCCCACATGCGTTTACAAGGTCCCACCTGGCAAATCATGTTCAAGGGGCTTGGCCTCACAGGTGGTACTTAATGGCAAAGAAAAACCCAGGGACACTGGCCTCTTTTCTGGAGATTTTTCTTTCCGGATAGTGCGAGAGGTCTTGCCAGGTTTGGGTGACCTCTACCATAAAAACAGTAACCCCAACACAGGATTGTTACGAGAATAAATACACGTCCAAAGTTTAGCATAAAACTTGGCAGGAGGCAGGCCGTTGATCAATGCTGGCCATTCTTTTTCTGGTGCTGTCACCACAGTATGTTTTATTATTTTAACACAGGCATCATGCCAGAATCCCTTTCTAATCAGCATACACTGATTCTGGAGAAGAGAAAGAAAGAAGTCAGATTCTTCCATTGTGTTAAATCAAACTTCGAGTGCGTTCGTTATTGGCCGCAGTGACGTTCATTATCGACTGCAGTAAAATCATCTCAAAAATAAGCTGAAAATCTCAACTTTCTGATGGCCATTGGTTGGCTATCCCAATTTAACATGCTGAACCAAGGAGTTGGCAGTTCAAAATTTACCATGTGGTTGTCTCTGGGTAGTCGGTGATTGTGTTGGAATATAGAAGTTCTAGCTAGACCCAAAGTTCATAAAATTGGGTGACACATACAGCTGTATGATGGATGGGAACCAATAGTCCAATACTGTTTTATTCTCTCTAATATACGGTTTCTCTGCAAAGGCCAAGAAATTAAAGAACAGTTTTATTCTTCCTTTCCAGCCTGTGCAGGGTAATTATGTATTATTAATAATGCAGCAGCACAAATGATATTAAATGAACTACATTTGTTAATGCTGATCTTATCTAACTGCTTTTTCCATCAGTGGACTGTTTCTCATCAGGGGGTACTAATTAGCTGTAATATGTAGAAAGATGGGACAGAAATCCAATCAAATAAATGGGATCTATTTGGAGAGATCCAGGAAAGAGAAAGAAAGGCATTCGTGATTCTGAGAGAATTAGTACAAGTAGAAAAGATGAACATTTCTGCTGCTTCAACTTCATTTACATTTTGTGGCCAAAGAAGTTAAAATGCAACACCACTGGATTGCACAAGCTGCAAAAAGCCTGCAAATAATTTTATTTATTATGACTGTAACAGCATTGTCTTTTACAGTAATAAAAGTACATACGGCTCTATAAAAATTCCGAATGGTTTACATGGTCCTTGCAAACATCAAAACTAATGTATCAGGGTAAAAACTGATGTTCTCCAGCTTTTCCCAACTCATGTGGTCTTTCAGGAAACACTCAGGCTTTAAACTTTTTTTTTAGAGAAGAAATCACCTGGAGCCCTCAGATGATATAATCTTGATGAATCCCAGGTCACCTATAAATATACCTGCCAGATTCTCACCCTTTGTAAATCTCTGGGAAAGTGCCCATGTTAAAGAGGTGATCAATCAGATCCTTTTTATTTCCCATCACCTAAGTTAGGTAGTCACATGGCCCAACTCCAAATATTAAAGCAACACTATCTACCCTGCTGCCTGCCGCTCCCTGCCCACCTCAAGTCAAGTCCACACTTGCCAATGCCAGGGACCCATCAGTGATCATTTAGTTTTAGGAAAAAAAAAAAAAAAAA
>PVKE010050400.1:0-10960 GCA_004027555.1 Craseonycteris thonglongyai | reverse complement strand
ACAAAGAAAGGTTCCCATTTTTTTAAAAAGCGGCATATAAAATCAAATCGTTTTTCGGGTCAACGTATTTATGCGAATCTTTGTTTTCAAACATGAATTTAATAAAATCACGATATAGATCTCGACTTACCGATGAGCATCTTAATAATTGTTTGTTAACAGGGTTGTCGTCATACTCTCCTAATTACGAGGCACTGACCAATGAAATGCAATGCCAAAGATCACACTGACAGATTGGTTTTTTTAATGTTTTCTTTTATGTTTTTTTAAATGATTTTATTATACGTGTGTTTTTTATTTACTTTGTAGTACATTTTGTATATATGTTTCTTTGTGTGTATATAATTTGTACAATAAATTTATTATTTTAAAATTATTTTTGTTTATTATTTTTTATTCTTGTTCAATAATAAATATCCTTAGAAATATCTGGTGCCTGCCGCCCTACCGATATTTTAGAATGTGCCCTAGGGTATAAAAAGGTTGGGAACCCCTGCGCTGAGCCATCCGAGCTTCCTCTAAAACTTTAATTCAATGCATCAATTAAATACTAAATGCCAGGTATATTATTCTAAAACAAACAAAAAACCTTACTGAGCACAGGTGCAAAGGAGACTACAATGATAAATAAAACATCATCTCTGCATTGCAGAATGTCATAGTTTGGTTGATAAACCCAGCAAATAAAATTCTGTCTATAGTTATAGGGATTGAAGTAAGTGAGATTCAGTGACTTGTTAAAAATCATACAACAGGTTAATAGAAGAAACTAGGTGTCCTCACTCCTAGATTCATGGCTTCCTACAAAGTCAGGCTCCTGACTTTAGAAAGGATAGAAGAAAGTATCTTTAAGTAGCTGAGAAAAGGTTCACCTGTTTTGATTTCCAAGAAATAATTAATGCTTCATTTTGCTTTGAGACTGTTTAGACTAGAACACAGAATTATCTTCTAAGATTTTTGAAATCTTAGTCAAAAGATAAGGAGTTCCCAAGGCAGATTAAGTTTATTGAATCATTACTTATGTAAATCAGTTATTCCTATCTAATTTGTACTCTCCCTAAACACTTAGATTTATTCACTCAAGTGAACAAGTCTAGAGGCAGGAAGTCCAGGGTAGGTTTGGAGGCTCCACAAAGTCTTCAGGGACTCAACCTCTTTCTACATACCTTTATGCTCCACCGTTTTCAATGAATGGCTCGTGGCTTCCAATCTGAAGCCTCACAAGATGACTGCTTGAATGCCAGGCATCACATCTCTGTTCTAGATATCATGAAATACAATTGGGGGAAACAAAACAAAACCAAAACAAAACAAAAATAGCTTTTAGCTGAATTAACTATTTTAAGACACCTTTACACAGAAGTCTTAGACGCAGCATTTCACTTGCTTCTCATTGGCCAGAATTTAGACCATATTGTCTGTAGTTCAAGGGGGTTGAGAAATAACGATCTCAGCCACTCCAGGGGTAGTCGGTAGGTAGCAGTCTGTGCCACGACCCTGCAAAATACCAAGGGACGTGTGTTTGTCAGTGGCTTGTCCTCTTAATTTTACCTTTAAATATATTTAACATTAGGGAAGCCGGGATGGCTCAGTGGGTTAGGCGTTCACTTTGCAGCCCCGGGGACCCAGGGTCGAATCCCAGTCCCAGCCATGCTGACCCATGTGCTGAACTGGGGAGTGCCCCCAGTTCAGTTCTCACCAGGGTGAGACCCCAGCCCAGTTCCTGCCCTGTGCAGCCCTACTCCCACCTGTGGAATGAAACTATGTGGAAAAACCGATGATGTGCAACTATGGAGACTGTTCTGGGCCCTCCCCCTTCTCTTTGTCTCTATCTCTGTATCTCTCTTTCTGTCAAAAACAATAAATAAATCTTTAAAAATATATATATATATTTAACATTAAAATATCAATATCAAATTTATATTAACTATTAATAATTAATCTTAACACATTTAATAATAACTATATTACATATTTATATTATGTTATATATTTAATATCAACTAATAACATATTAATGTTAAATTAAAACAACTCAAAAATCTCTTAATTTTCTACCTTATTTCCCTATCTGAAACAAAAGAAATAATTATGACAGAATATGGTTACTTAACATAATACAACTGGTTCTGACAAGTTTTTAGCCACACCTATGATACTCAAAGTCATCTACACTCAGGAAAATATAGTGTAAAAAATGTCTGTGGTAATGAAGTGGCCCAATAATAAAAGAACATATCAAGATACCTATTAGCCAAAATGATTTTAGAAATACTGTGTGTTGCTTGAACTATTAGGACTATTCAGATTGTGTTTTAAATAAAATTTGGTAAATTTTTTGGATGGGCCTGACCAAAAATAAATGTGAACATGTGATTTTTTTTTTTTTTTAATTCTGTGTTAGCAAAATATATTTACTAAGTTAGGTGACAGTAAATATGCCATTGACCTAAATTTGGTTACCTTATGTGTCATGAACTAGTACCAGTCTGTGACCTGTTAGGATCCGGGTTGCATAGCAGGAGGTGAGTGCTGGGCAAGTGAGAGAAGCTTCGTCTGTATTTACAGCTGCTCCCTATGTCTCCCATTACTGCCTGAGCTCCACCTCCTGTCAGGTCAGCAGCATTAGATTCTCACAGGAATACGGAGCCTATAGGAACTATGCATGTGCGCACCCTCGCAGCTCCCACCCCTCCCTCTCCCCCACCATCCATGGAAAAATTGGTCTCCATGAAACTAGTCCCTGGTGTCAAAAAGGTTGGGCACTGCTGATTTATATGGCGCTTTAAATACAAAATTCAGAGAGAGTCAATTATGTGGATACATAAGAAAACAGAGTGCAATATTCTGATTTGCGGGTGGTGAGAGGCAAAGTAGTCTTGAGTTTAAATCACCAGGTGAGCCACGTCAAATTTCTCATCCATACAGTGGCTATAGACTTGCTGCCTTAGGTAACCTGAGTCTTTAACTAATTCGTTGATTATGTTGTTCCCCCTGTTAAGTTTTTGCAAGTTCTTCTCAAGAGACCTTCTATAGGTGCTTATCAAAGTTTCATGTGCAGTCTTACTGAAGTGTAGATTCTGATCAATAGGTCTAAGGTGGGGCTTGAATCCACCTTCCTCACAAGCTCCATGGTGATATAAACAACACTGAGCAACAAAGACAGGTGATATGAACAATGCTGAGTAGCAAAGAGATAGTGATACTGAGATGAACTTGATAGAATATCCGAACACCTGGAGAAACTCACCCTCAGGGTTTCCTATGAATCCAGTGAGATCCAACACTTAACATTTCTAACATGTGACACTGATGCTGCTGGTCCAGGAATCATGCTTCAAGAACCACTGATTTAGAATTTTAGTATGGATCTCAAAGAGATAAGAAATGTGGAGGGTATAAGATAATTACTTATCCCTCCCTTTGTAGAATATGTACCATATAAATAAACTATACAAATGTCATGACCTATAATGTCTAAGTTTTCTATATATTTGAAGAGTGGCAAAACTAAAAAAAGAAATTTTTTTTCACTTATACTTTGGATAAGAGGGTTCCTTTTAATTTTTCTTGAATTATACCTAGAAGGAAACAATTCTGCATGAATGTTTGATATGAATTCTAGGTAAATCTCAGGTATCTCATAGGAAGCTTTGAAGTTTCTTTTTAATATGAATAATTCCACGCTATTGCGCTTAAAGGCCCCTAACCATGGGCAAATAAAAGCACTCCACAATTCAGGTATTAATTGTTGTATCCTAACAACTAAATTTTGAAAATTTTGAAATTTTGTATATTCTCAAGCCAAATACAGAGGAAAGCCACATTTTTTTTTTCTCTTAAAGTTAGGAAATAACTTCTAGCTCTATCAAAGGGCATTTTATTTGTATCAATCAAAAACTTACCTAAGGAATAGAGGATTTTAAATATTCTGATCTAGCTTTGCAAAATGTATATTATGAATCTACTTCACACATTTTTCATGCTTCTTATACACTTGTTAGTCTACATGTGTACTTGAAAGTGATTACTAGTTTATTGTTAGTACAAATTTGAGGTTAAGTGTGGTTTTTTATGTTTTATGCAACACTATCATTTCAAAGAGGTTTGTTTGGTTTTGTTTTTGTTTTTTAATTATGCTTGCTAATGCTTGCTTTGGCAATACACACACACATACATACATACATACATATATATGTGTATGTGTGTATATATACACATACTAAAAATTATGCTTGCTTAATTTTATTGAGCCCTACAAAGTATGCAAGATCCATTCTTACTAATGTTTTATCTTACTATAGTTCTATTTTCTTTTCCCTATGTACGAAGAAAGACAATGCAATGTCTGGCCAAATGAAATGTTCCTGCAGATCTATTAGAAAATCAGATAAAAGAGAGCAGAAGTATGCAGCAATATACTTTTATTGATTACCCTAATCTAATCAAATATTTTCAACTAGTACAGAACTTTCATAACTAACACACCTTAAAAATGAAGTTAGGGGAAGCCGGGATGGCTCCGTGGGTTAAGCACTTACTTTGTAGCCATGGGGAACAAGAATTGAATCCTGGCCCTGGCCTGTGTGGACCCATATGCTGAACTGGGGATACTACCCAGTTCAATTCTCACCAGGGTGAGACCCTCGCCCAGTTCCTGCCCTGTGCAGCCCCGAGCCCACCTGTGGAATGAAATTATGTGGAAAAATCAATGATGTACTACTATGGAGACTGTTCTGGGCCCTCCCCCTTCTCTCTGTCTCTGTATCTCTCTCTCTCTGTGAAAAAATATAAAAAATTTTTAAAAATTAAAAAGAAAATGAAGTTAGCTTTCTTTATCTCTGATAATAAAAGTTCTCGATTCTAAAGCACCTGTTTGTGAATATTTTCCAAATAACATAGCATATTTCATTTTCTAAAAGTAGACATGTGCATAGACATCAAGTTTTATAAAATATTTTTAATAAATTCAGGAGGAATTAAAAGCTCAGTGAAGTTAAGGAAGTATTTAACAAAGTTCATTTATAATTATTATATTAATCTTCATCTATTTTTATATTCCCTGCAATTTGTTTCTGTGAAATAATTTCACCTGAATCAAGGAAAAGAAAATTGAATTGTATATTTTCTGTAAATGTAGATTTAACTATAGAAAAATAATTTATAATTAACTTACTGATAATTAGTTTATGTGAAATAATCCATACATTACAATGTTTTATTAAAAAATTAAATTTGTAAACAGTCCAGTGGAGTTTCATTAATTTCATCAATCATACATTTAACACTTAATTTTGAGTATAAACAGAGAATTACTTTGAATTCCCTATATAAATCAAAAGACAGTCTTAGTTCTTCTGTGACATAAAATTTAATGGTATTTAAAAACATTTAAATAGCCTAACTTCTCAATACAAATTCATTTCCCACACTTTCTAATAGTTCTGGTAATACTTTTATAGTGTCTTCTCTTATGACTAAGAAATCTTCTTTTGGTGTTTAATTGTACTTTATATCCAGATATAAATTTTCTCTTTCATATTTAAGCACATTTAAGAAATAGGAAGACATAAATAAACACATATAAGTTAATGTTTGACTAGTAATTTTTTAACTCTCCAGGAAACAATCTGTACCTACATTTCAAAATATAACTTAGCGTGATATTATCATATATTTCCAAATTTTTAATATTACATTTTAAAATTTCAAAACTTGTGTCATTGTCAGAATTGCATGTGTGTTAGACAACAAAAATTGTACTACTCCCCAGAATTTCTTTCCTCACAATGGCTATAAAAATCATTCAATGTGGACAGCTTATAAAATAAACTCATTAAAACTACTTTTTAATTTTGTTCTAATATCTGATTTCATATCAAGAAACACCTTTAATTAGATACTGCAACTAAGAATGAAGAGACTAATCACAAAAAGATTTTATAAATTAATCACTCATTTTTTTTCAATAGTTATCTACTTCATAATTGTATGAAAAAATACTTTTTGTTGAATGAGAAATTTCTGTGTAATATATTCATATGCTATTAGTGTTTATAAATGTATAGTTGGCACAAAAGACTATTAAAATATTATTTAAAAATATGGTTTCTTTCTAAGTTATAAAATGTAGTATCCTATTATATATTACACATTTAAAATAATTAACTCACGTGTTCATTTATCTACCATTCAACAAATGTTTGGTAAGTGTTGCTTTAATAGATTTCAAGTTTTTGACATATACATGCCAGACACTCTTTATTTCTGATTTTCTGTTTTTTTACAGTAATTACCAATGTAGACTGGATATTAAGTTCCAAAATAGCCTAACTTCTCAATACTCAAAGGTTGGGCTAAGCACTGTGGTTCAGGATTGCAAGCCTAATGCTTGCTGGCTTGTTCTACAAACACTTAAAGATGGTGGGCCTGTGTCAAACTGGAGAATGCATGTTCTTGAGAAGGTATTTATATTTTTTAAAAGGTAATAGTATGTATATCATGATGGGCAAACAAAACATGTTTGTGAGTCTAAGTCAACCCATCGACATTAAGGTGGCAATTCTTTCAAGAAAATCCTCTCATGTGAACCTTATGAAATCTCACGGCAGAAATTGCTGTGCGCTTGTTCTGGTCCCATGTCTTTCCAACAATCTTAGAAGCAATAGGAACCTGATAACATGTTCCCATAGGCAGAGATCCAAGGACTGAGCTCTGAAGGCTCCTCAAAGTAAATAGTGCTGGGAGCACCTGCACAGAGTGAAAAGTGTGGTGAGAAATGACCTATTATTTACCAAATGGAAGATTGCACCCACAAAAAAACCAACAAGAAACAAAAACAAAAACTTAAAAATCCTTCAATACATAGCCACCTGGGTAGAGGAAGGAATTCTGGCACCAAAGACAATGTTTCTAAAAGAATTATTCCTTCCAAGATTTTGAAGAAAGTATTTAGTTTTCATCTAAAATAAAAATTCATTTTATTAATCTCCATGATACCCAGCTCTCCCACATACTCTTCCATAGCATACAAAGCAATATAAGTTTTCAAATAAAAGGTGCAAGAAAGTACTTAGCACAGTTTTGAAAAGGGCGATATATACATGCACATAAAAGAAAATTAACAGATGAAACTGTTATTTCTAGAGAACAGGGATGTTGCATCACATATGGAGAATTTAGGAACACTATCCTCATCCGCATGACTCGAAGTTTACCTCCAATAAACAAACACATTAGCAGATGCTGCTATAATTTTACATTTAATGAATTCCTACATATGCATTTGTAGATGTCACTCTATTAAAAGCGCACATTTATTTCTTTACACATGTCTTTGCTAGTGTCCTAAATTTGGGTTCCAGGTGATCTAGAAACTCAAGCCCCTCCTCTTCCTGTCGATCACTGCAGCAGCCAACCGAGCCGGCCGCAGACCCTTTTCCTTCATAGTTGTACGAACGAACGTAGTCTGCGGAATGCTTATGTTCCTCGTCTTGTCCACACAGATACACCCTCTGTATTCAAAAAAGAGCACATTTTATTATTTTTTTTAAAACACCTAGACATATTAGCATAAAAATAATGGCTTTGATTTACCTTTTACTGTTTAATTTTTAATCAGAGTGTGTCCTCTAAGGGATGCCTACATATAAAAAATGCATATGATTGGTCTGTATTATAGTCATTCTTAAAATATAGCAAATTTATAAATGCTCCTACTGAACACATTTATCATTCATGAAAATTAAAGCTGTATATACACAATACAACTAAATTTACTAGTTCCCATTTGAATATTGGATCTGTATATTTAAAATGGGTCTTCGTAGCTTCTTCACATGTTTGGGGGAAACCAATATTGGCCATGGTTCTTTTTGTTTATATACCATTATATGGCTATAATAATGTGTAATAATGTATTAAAGTATTAATGAACCTATATTAATTAATCTGAATATAAAACAAGGAACTAAAACCCAAAATAAAAGCTTCACAGTTTATCTTGCTGATGTTGATAGCCAGGATTTTAAAACCACACAGAGGATTCAACACACTAAAAAAGGTTTATAATTCATGATCTGTGCATTACTCTATAATAAATATTTCACTCCAGGTGATTTTGCTGGTAATTTTTAGGAAATAAGCTGTCTGTCTTTTTATACTTCCTAAACATGCCTACACAGGCCACTCCTAGATAAAGTTTTGTAAACCTTATTTTAAAAATTGAACTTTAAAAGATTGTTTTTCTCCTTGCATTTGGACCTCTCATCCATATCTATGACAATTCAACATTAAAAGGTGATGAATTCCAAATGTACAAGGAGCAAAACTTTGAGGAAATCCTGATTGGGAAACAGCATTTAACATTCATGTACTATGAACCCAAAGACACTGGCACTTACTTCGCCAAGCCGAGGCTGGGTAAAGGTGTGCCAGTCAGTGTAAGCGTATCTGCCAGTCTCTGTGAGTCCCTGTCCTGCTCCCTTGAAAGATTCCAACGTCTGATGTGCACCTCCTTTGCTGGAATCCAAAGCATAGCCACCTTTGACCATTTCAAAGCTTTGCTGTGTTTTGACTCCCTGGCCACCGAGATTGCCAACAGACATGCTGGTGTCACAAATGTTGGATGTCTGTGTGGGGAGTCTAATACTTGCTTCCTAAAAATAAAGTTAGAGTTAGAAAATGAATACATCAGATTGCCACTAACCATTTGCTTTCCCACCATGGGCAAATCAATGGGCCTCTCAGTTCCTTGTATTTAAAATTAGTTAATATAATAAAAGTACCCATATGGTAGGAGTTATGGGTTGCAGTGTGTCTTCCCAAAATTCATATGTGAAAGTCCTAACCTTAGTACCTCAGATTGTGATCTTATTTGAAGATAGAGTCATTACAGATGTAATTAGTTAAATTAAGGTGAGTTCATACTCAATTAGGGTGGGTCCCTAATCCACCAGGTAAAATTGGCCATAAACACGCACACAAGGAGGATGCTATTTGAAGATGGCATAAGCTAAGGAACTAGGAGAGAGTTCCTGGGACAGACTCTTCTCTATTACCTTCAGAGGGAACACGACCCTGCCAACACCTTGATCTCTAATTTCTAGCCTTTAGAACTGCGAGACAATAAATGTCTCTTGTTTCAGTCACTCAATTTGTGGTACTTTGTTATGACAATCCTAGGAAACTACTACAATAGAATTATGAAGTTTACACTTGATCTTAGCTAAAAGGCCTAGAAGCAATGAGAATTATGAAGTTCAAATGAATTAACATATGCAGGGTACATGGAGCTCTGCTTGGCATAGGATATGCTCAACAAACATTATCTTTCACTATTATTACTATTGTTATGTAATAATCAACAATCATCATGGCATCACCCAATGCTACAAAGGGAAGTGAAATAATGATTTACCATAACTTCTTCTCCAGGTCCTTCAGTATTTGATACAATTAAATTTTGCTGGGCTACATCATCTGGAAAACATTTCTTTACTGTGCTCTTAGCAGTAACACAGAAACATGTAAACAGAATACCTAAAAAAGAAAAACATTTAAGTAAATAGTATGTTTTTATGCTGGTGCATATTAAATCATTTGAAATATATGATTGCTTAAAAATTTCTTCACAGTACTTTAAAAAAATTATTCCATAAAATGAGACATCTTTGTCATAAAATTTAAAAGAGTATTAACAATGTATAACATTAGCATATAGACCATCTCTGCCTTAGAGAGATTATGTTATGAGGCTAAATAAGAAACATCTATAAAAAGAAGGAAAGATGAAGTGAGCATAGTTTATTAATAGTTCTTTTCCCAGGTCTAGCGTTAACTTAAATCTTTCTCTTATTTCTTCCACAGTGAAATAGTAACTTTATTCATTTGAAATCTAAGATAGTATTACTGGTATTTAAAATCTATACAGAAAAAACTCAAAAGGACTAGAACCATAACATGAAGTGTTGGGCATAAATACAAGAAAGGCAATTATATAAAATCAGTGCCTGGTTTTAAAAGTGTACATCACTATTTTAGTGTTAAGAGGAACATCCAGTTTGACTTGAAACTCAAATCAATAAATTAGGACAAAGAAAATTACATGGTAGGAGTCTATAAATGCAAGTAGATTATGTGTAGTCAAATAGTTTGTTACAAAAGAAAGAAAAGAGAGAGGGACAGAGGGAGGGAGAGATTAAGGAAAGTATGAGCAATGATTTCCATTACTTTTGCATCTGCAGAATGTAGTTTGCAGAATGCAAAATCTTCACACTCTTTGCATACATTATTTTGCCTCAGTGACTCATCATATGACTATTTTCCACTCATTCTCTTCCCTGGAGTATTCTTAAGATGTATGCTACATCACTTCATTAATAACACTGAACATAAAGATCTAAGACAATTTCGGAAATACTTTTTTCACTAATACTTTTTGTACATTCACCACATCAACTTGGTTGTTTGTACAAAAAGAAATCTTAACATTAATTTTATCCAACCTCTTCATTTCACATATGGAAAAATTAGCTAAAAAAAAGGGAAATGATTTACTGAATGTCTCACAGCTAATAATTGAAAGAACTAAGGCTGTTTCTACAAAAATTACTTTAAATTTAACCTTCTCTTACTAATATGTTTGTTCTTCTATGACTCTGAACTCTAAGTCATATAATACACACAAAACTTTTCAAGGGCATATTCACCAAAGGCTATAAATGTCATTAATATAAAGAACTGCCATACATTTTTAAGTATTAGAAAAAATTTTAGTTAATATATTCTAGAAAATTATACTTACATAACAACAATGCAGAACCCAACACCATGGCAAGAATAGCCCATCTTCCAAGCACTACTTTTGATACCTTAACATCACTCTCACGTTGTTTAATACTCATTTTACAGTCAGATGGAGTTGTACAGTCACATACTCTCACTGACAACATGTGTTTGG
>PVKE010050399.1:0-10961 GCA_004027555.1 Craseonycteris thonglongyai | reverse complement strand
CCCTCCCTCTCTCCCTCCCCCCTCCTCCCCCTCCCTCCGGCAATCACCAAGCTATTGAGTGTGTCCATAGGTCTCTGTGATAGACACAATCTTGAAGAACAAAAATAAAGTGAAAGAAGTTGTTAAAGGGTCAGCTTCATAGAAAACTGAGACTAACAAAAAGTCAAGAAGGGCCTGCGTCAGACATGGAGAAACCACTAATGGCCTGGATTGAAGACCAGTACAGAAGTGTGTACCTCTCAGCACCATGACGATCACGGCCAAAGCAAAAAAATCTGTTTGCGATGTTGAAAGAAAAGGTTGGGCCAGATTACAACGTTGAATTTACTGCTAGCTCTGGGTGGCTGGGTGGTTTAAATGATTCAAGAATTGGTATTCATTACATAATGTGAAAATGAGTGATGAGTCTGCAAGTGCTGATGTCAAAGCAGCTGAAGAATTTTTGGAAACTCTAAATAAGCTGGTTATGAAGGAAAATCACTTGTCAGAGCAAATATATAATATGGATGAAACCTCCTTACTCTGGAAAAGACTTTCATCCATAAGGAAACCAAATTAATGCCATGTTTCAAGGCTTTTAAGGACAGGATAAGAGTCTTGCTTGGGGGCTGTGTTGCAGGCTACAAGTGGAAGCCCTTTGTGTTCTGACACAGTGAGAACCCAGGGCTTTCAAGCGTGTCAGTGAGCACACGCTGCCAGTGTACAACAGGAACGGTAAGCCATGGATGACCCAGCTCTTCTCCCAAGATGCCCTGTGCCAGCAAAATGGAGAAGTACAGTTTGCAGAATCACATACCTTTGAAGAATTTGTTCATTGTTAATAAATCTCCCAGATGTCCTTTCTTGATTAGTGATCTTTAGCCCAATATCAAAATGATACTTCTCTGTCTAAACACCAGAAGTAAACTAACGGTAATGGAAATATGGGCAGTGCTGGAAATGGTCACTATGTGGGTAAACAGAACCAATATTTTTCTTGACATCTAAAACTCCTGGAAAGATAATGAACCGTTCAAAGCAAAAATAATAACCCTGCCTTGTGTTGGAAAGGATGTGAAGCAAAGGAATTCTCACACATGCTGGTGGAAATGCAAAATGAGAACACCACTTTCAAAAACAGTCTGGCAGCATCCTAAAAAGTTAAATATATACCAACCATACCACACAGACATTTCAATCCTAGGTATTTACCACAGAGAAATAAAAGCACATGCTCACACAAAGACTTGCATACAAATACTCATAGCAGCTTTATTGTAAAACACAAAATTTGGAACAATCTAAATGTCCAGCAACAGGTAGATAAATAGACAAATTGTGGTGTATCTATACAATGAACATAATTGTGGTTAGGGTTAGGGTTAGAGGAAAAATGGGAAGTTTAAGGGATACCGGAATAGCTCAGCAGGTTGATCCTTTGTTTTGCAACTGAAAGGTCTGGGTATCAAATCCTGCCCAAGCAAACCCATATGCTGAACTGGGACATAGCTGGTACCGTTGGTAACTGCTAGGATGGTGGCAAATGTCCTTGCCTCCCATGCAAGGGCACCCCCAGTTCAGTTCCTGCCCCACGTGGCCCCACATCCACCTGTGTGGAATGGAACTATGTCACTGCCGATGATGTACATCTATGGGGACTACCCTGGGCTCTCCCCACTTCTCTCTGTCCCTTTCACCTTCTCTCAAATTAAAATAATACTGGAAATTTAAAAAGACAATATTGACAGATTTGAAGAAAGATTAAGAAAAAAAAGAGAAAAATAAGTGTTAGGAATGTAAATGAGTACAAAGTTGAGATGGAGCAGAGAATAAAAAGAAAATAAAAGAATATTTATAAACAATTTTATGCCAATTTTTTTTTTTGTGTGTGTTTTTTTTTTTTGACAGAAAGATAGACAGACAGAGACAGAGAGAGGGAGAGGGCCCAGAGCAGTCTCCATAGTTGACATTAGTTTTCCATATAATTTCACTCCATAGGTGGGCACAGGGCTGCGCAAGGCAGGAACTAGGCCGGGAGCCTCCCGCAATAGGCCCTGGTAAGAACTGAACTGAGGGTACACCCCAGTTCAGCATATGGGTCCGCCTGGTCCAGGCCCGGGATTCGCTTTTCAGGCTCCCGGGCTGCAAAGTGAGTGCTTAACCCGCGGAGCCATCCCAGCTTCCCAGTATATATATTTTTTAACATAGATAAAATTTAGATCAAAATTGAGATGAGATGAGAGGGTCCCTAGGGTGCATCCAGTTCTTCTTTGGAAAGGCAGATACTGAGGTATCTATAGTATGCACAGCTTCAAAATATGCTTCCCTGTAGCTTTACTGGGTCAGAGGCCAAAGAGTTTAAGGGAACTTGACTGGCTAGAAAGAAGAGTAGACAGCAAGTAAATGGGGAGGAAAAAGCTTCATGTAATTATTTCCCTCCTCTTCAGTGAAACCACTGTTGGCTTGCTGGTGACATCTGCAGGCTAATGAGAGAACAGGAACTGAAAGCTTTTGGAAAAGAACACAACTGTCTAGGGCCAAAATCAACTAGATTTCTATGGCAGACTATACTGTGCATATGCATCACAGAGCGGGTGTGTGTGTGGGGGGGGGTGTTTAAATGAAGATTCTCATTTAGTAGGCCTGGGGTGGACCCAAGATTCTGCAGGTCTGCCTCCCAGATGACTCTACAATGTTACTTGGTCACAACCATTTGCTGAGTAGCATAGGGACTTTCAGAGTAGAAAATGTCAGAGGTGGAAATGGTATTGCGAGTCATCTAGTTCAACTTTCTTATTCTACAGGCGAGGAAGCAGAGAACAGAGAGAGAAGGCAGGAGCTACCACAAATTTTAATAACTTAAGCTGTTTCATTTCTTTAACTCTGGCTTTCTCATCTGTAATAGCAAACTATGTAAGCTCAGAAAGCCTTTCCAGCTCCAATATTTAATAACAATATCACTTACCCAGGGCCTCACTGCTTAGATAGAGCAATGCAGGCCCAGCTTAGTCTCCTCTGATGAACTCCAAAGATTAATTTGATGACCAAACACCTGGGGCATAAAAGTGGCTGTTTTGTACAATGGTCAAATGGCTGATATATATTTTTTTCCTGTTTCTTCTTGACATGCTGCTGGCTGAGGAAGTCACCAGTTCTAGTTGATGTATTAATAGAAGATGCTCCTGGTTTCCATATGAAACTGATTTATTTCCTGGAGGGTCAGAGAGCAGTTGGGATTGCTGAAGGGGAGTCAAGGTCAGAAATCACTATAGCTTTGTCCAACTGTCATCTCTGACTGTAAAAACAAAAACAAAATAAACAAACAAGAAAGCAAAAGAGAGAAGGAGGAGGAGGAAAAGGGGAAGGAGAAGAAAAAGAAAAACCTAACTCCTAAAACAGTCAGTCTAGCACATCATCTACTAGATTACAATAGAGATGGCCTCAAGCCTGACCCTTACATTCCCCAGTTATCCACTTTCCTGGGTTTTCTGGAAACACACTCCTCTTCATGCCATAATTGCTTCCTGGAAACAGGCTATGGGGGAAGCAAACAGGATTGCTGATTTTTAATTCAAGGACATTTAGAGACAAAGTCAGCTAACTCTCAACTACATTAGGTGTCATTGGCCCAAGAATTGGAATGAATTACCTTGAAAAAGCTGCAGACACTGCATTTTATAATCCAGGTCCTTGGAGTGAGTTACTCCTAAACCACAATTAATTGGCAGAATATGGAAATAAGTACTGATTCATGGAATTCATTAACATTACCATTTAAAGTAATGGTTAAGCTATGTGCATTTAGAAATGCAGAAATTGTCACTTGTATGTATGATCTGGCACAGGGGTAGTGGAAAATTCTCTGAACTGAGAAACAGAAGATAAGAGCTTTCTTTGTCCCTGAATCTGCCACTGACTAAATGTATGTCCTTGGGCAAGCTACTCAGCCTCTCTGGGACTCCAATTTCTACATTGGATAGATGAAGGGGCTGGATTAGATGATCTCTTCCATATTTGAGGACCTCAAAACCTATGTAGCCTAGGAGAAAATTCACAATTTCTACAGAAGAAAACTGTTGCTAGTAAATTATCATTTGTACCTGAATGTCATAGACAGAAGTATCTGCTGTGCTGGGGAATTGTATACACTGCTAGTTGCTTGTCATCTGGGTCCCTGATCACATTCAGTGTTGTTTCCTGAGCCAGTACCGCCATGTTTGGCACATAGCAGGACTTCATAAATGTTCAGTAAATGAATGAGAAGAGTCAAGTCATAATTTAGAAATTCTAAAATTCTGGCAAGTCTTAAGAAAATAATTTCCAGGATCCTACTTCCAGTTACAATCTTACCGGTCTCCTCTTTAAAGCTGTATCTCAAGAGATGAACTAGAGACTCTATTTTCTCACTTCCTTTTTTTTTTTCCTCAGCATGTTCCAATCTGACGTCTACCCCTTCAGGAAGATTGAAACAGTCCTAAGCTATCCAATGGCGTCTGTGTTGGTGTGATATTGTGAAATACTTATATTTGGTCTTGGACTCTGGTCCCTGAAACAGAGTTCCTAAAACTCTTGTAATTTTCTGAGTGATAAGACTAAAATGGGGTGTCATTATTCATAATAAGTCCTGTTCAACCATTCCCGAGCTTATGCTAATGAAGTGACTCTTGGAGGCAGGAGACTGGTTACCAAAAGAACCAGCCATTTAAGAGGCTTAGAACTTTCAGGCCCAATGTGATCTCTAGGGAGGGGAGAGGAGATGGGGATTGAGTTAATACCAATACCAATGTTTTAATCGATCATGCCTACCTAATGGAACCTCCACAAAATCCTAGATGGTGGATTGGGAGAACTTCTGGGTTGGTGAGCCTGGGGCAGGTACTAGGAGGGTGGTAGAACTTCTGGGTTGGTGAGCCTGGGGCGGTACTAGGAGGGTGGGAGAACTTCTGGGTTGGTGAGCCTGGGGCGGTACTAGGAGGGTGGTAGAACTTATGGGTTGGTGAGCCTGGGGTGGTACTAGGAGTGTGGTGCTCCTGGAGAGGTCACAGGGCTCCTTGCCCTCCCACCGTACCTTGCTCCATGTCGCTCTCCCATTTGGCTGTTCCTGAACAATATCCTTTACAATAAACTGGTAACAGTAAAGTGTTGTCTTGACTTCTATGAGCCGTTCCAGCAAATTACCAAACCAGCAGAGGAAGTCATGAGAATACAGGAGGCCCAGATTTGCAATTGGCCTATGAAGTGGGGGCAGTCCGATGGGACTGAGCCCCTAACCTGTGGGGCGGGCACTAACTCCAGGTAGTTAGTGTCAGGATTGAATGAAATCATGGGACACCCAATGGGCATAACTGGAGACATGCTTTATGTGGAAAATGCACACATTTGGTGTCAAAAATGTGAGGAAAGAAAGTTTTCCTTTTGTTGGTAAACCAAATGGGCCTTTTGCAGTGTTTATTGCTATGGTCTGAGCTTTTGTGCCTTCTTTTCCCAGAATTTATATGCTGCATCCTAATGTCCAATGTGAAAAGATTAGAAGATGGGGCCTTTGGAAGGTGATTAGGTCATGAGGGTGGGGCACTCATGATTGGATTTCATGTATAAAAGAGACCCCTCAGAGTGCCCTAGCCTGTTCCACCATGTGCAGATACAATGAGAAGCCTGCAGCTCAGAAGAGTGCCCTCACCCCACTATGCTGGCACCCTGATCTTGGACTTCCAAACTCCAGAACTCCAAGAAAGAAATATTTGTTGTTTATAAGCAATCCAGTTTGTGGTAGTTTGTCACAGCAGCCTAAAGGGACTGAGACAACTGGTAAATGACAAAACTAGAGTAAAAGGTTTGTGGTTTCTAATCCAATCCCCTGCCTTAGTCTGTTCAGACTGCTATAACCAATTACCATACTCTGGGTGGCTTACACAATAAACATTTATTTCTCATAGTCTGGAGTTTGAGAAGTTCAAGTTCAAAGTGCTATGACGTGTAGTCTCTTGTGACTGGCTTCTTTCACTTAGCCTCACATTTTCAAGGTTTATCCATACTATAGCACGTAAGAGTACATGTTTCCTTTTTTTTAATTGGTGAATACACTGTATAGGTATACCACACTTGGTTATCCATTCATCTGTTGATTGATGTTTGAGTTTTTCCTACCTTTTGGCTATTATGAGTAATGTTGATATGGATATTTGTACATGAGTTTTCATATTGACATATATTTTTATTTCTCTTGGGTATAGATTCATGAATGGAAAAGCTGGGTCAGATGGTAAGTCTATGACTAAACTTTTGAGGAACTGCCAAACTGTTTCCCCATTCAGCTGTACTATTTTATATTTCTACCAGCAGTGTATGAGAGTTCAGGTTTCTTCACATCCTTTCCAACACATAGCTGGGGTTGATGAAAAATTCCGGTTGCCTACCCCTCCCAGGAAGATACCATATCCCCTAAGTGAGAGCTGGGAGATGAGGGAGCCCTGTGTTCTTGGCTTTACCTGCCTAGAATAGCGTTTCTGTCACCTTAAACTGGGAGAAGGAAGGGAAGGAATGAGTCATGGTTCAAATGCTACTTATTCTCACTGTTCTTATCAAGTTTTACTAGATTTTCTTGAATAAATATTTCTTTATTTGCTATATGTCCTAAGCACAATTTCCAGAGATTTAGAAAATCATTTTCACTAGTTACACTCGTTTTGCTAGACTGCTGAGCTCCTGATGCTGTCTTCTAGTACAGTGGTACCTCGGTTCACGAACTTAATTCGTGAACTGACTCTGGTCGCCAACCGAATTGGTTGTGAACCGAGGCACAGTTTCCCATAGGGTTCAATGTAAATCCGGTTAATCGGTTCTGACCTTTTTTTTGGGTTTTTGAAGCACAAAAAATATGAAACAAATTACAATACACATTAGTACAGTATAGTAATGTAGAAAGAGCACAACAAAAATTTTAAAAAATCACTGAAAGTACTCACAGTGTACTTTTTTCTGTCTCTTTCTCTCCACGATCTTCCTACAGTAAGTCACAACCATGTGACAGCCAGGAAATAGCATTAAAATGGCCTCGGCTCCTGTTCGTGAACCGAAGCGGAGTTCGTGAACCGGAGCATATTTTGATGAACTTTTCTGTTCGTGAACCGAGTTGTTCGTGAACAGAAGCGTTTGTGAACCGAGGTACCACTGTAGTTGAAATCTAAGTGTCATTTACATTTGCTGCAATTGTGGTAATGTGTAATGCAGCAGAGAAAACTACTATACAGGGAACTAGTGTTCTATAAACTTTACTTTGAGAAATATTGACATAGGGTGATCAAACATTGGAATAAACTAAGAATTAAATTAAATTGAAAGTGATAATATTTAATGGTTAATGGAAAATATATTGACCACACCTATTTCAATAGTGAAATCTTTTAAAATATAATTTTAAAAGGAAAAGCATAGTTTTCTCATTTGATAAATTATGCATGGCCAAAGTGCCACCAACACCTTGTGCCAATATATATTACTTACAGGCAAATATATTTTGGAAGGTTGAATAAGCCAGTGGATTTCATACTTCTGAGTTTCACTGACCATTTAATTTCTAAAAAAATACTAGAGACAATTGGAAGGTTACCTATTTTTAATATTTGCTATATAACAATATCTTTACACTTGATCTTAGCCAAAAGGCTGAGAAGCAATTATAACAACATCTTTTAAAAATCGTCTACACAAACCATCATCATTTTGGGTCTGAGAAGGTATTTAAGCATCAAATAAAAAAAAAAAAAGGTCATAATCTCAGGATTATGAAGGGTAATCTTTTTTTTTTTTTTAAGATTTATTTTATTAATCTTTGACAGAGAGAAACAAAGACAGAGAGAAGGGGGAGGGCCCAGAGCAGTCTCCATAGTTGACATTCGTTTTCCATATAGTTTCACTCCACAGGTGGGCACAGGGCTGGGCAGGGCAGGAACTGGGCCGGGAGCCTCCCGCATAGGCCCCGGCAAGAACTGAGCTGGGGGCACTCCCCAGTTCAGCATGTGGGTCCGCATTGGCCGGGGCCGGGATTTGATCCTCGGTCCTCAGGGCTTCAAAGTGAGCGCTTTACCCACTGAGCCATCCCAGCTTCCCCTGAAGGGTAATCTTTTAAACTGAATGCATTTAGCCTTCTAAAATGTCATTTGTTCCTCTTATTCTACTCTTTTTATGGTAGACCTCTGGAAACTTTACTACAGAGTGATCAGAAAACTGGTACCGGTATGTTAGAACCATCAAAATTTGTAAGTGACGCAAATAAAAATGGCAAACTTAATGGGCTCCCTGGTTTTGGCAAGGTACCCTCCCTTGTTTGTACATTTTGGATAAAGCCAAGACTTAATTTCTGTCAATGTATAAAAATCAAAATACTGTCTGAATATTTCAAAACATTTAATAAACTCCTCTATATACATAGCTATTATAGTAATTTATATTTATCATTTTTAAATTCAAATACTTGTCAAAGAAACTTGTTGAAGGAGATTTCTGGTCAAAGTGGATGGGTAGGTAAATACTGTGTTTACCTCCTTTCACAACCACATCAAAATTACAGCTAAATTGAAAATCGCCTGAAGTCTAGCTAAACCAAAGCCCTACAACTAAGGACATACAGAAGAAGCTACCTTGACACTGGTAGGAGGGGCAGAGATATGGATCGGGCTGGTCCCACACCTGTGTGTAACCATTAAAAATCAGAAAGTATATCTCAGCTGCAGAGGTCGCCCCACCCCAGGGGAATGAAGGGTCCCAGCCCTGTACTAGGTTCTCAGCCCAGGGTTCCAGTACTAGGAAAAGAAGTTACCATAAGGTCGGGCAGTGAAAACCAGTGGGGATTGTGGTTGAGTGAGACAAAGGCAGCTGCAGCCCCAGGCGTTTTTCTAAAGGGGCCCACGAGGGATTTACTCGCTGACAGACTCAGCACACAAAACCCACACAGAAGACACTCCTGGAGTACCTGGCTCAGATGACCAGAAAGACTGTGCCATTAGACCCCAAAGGATACCTCCTACATAAGGTCACTCTGCTAAGACAAGGAGGCATAGCAGCCCTACTTAATACATAGAAATAAATGCAGACAGCTAGCCAAAATGAGGAGACAAAGATCCCAAATAAAAGAACAGAACAAAGCTCTAGAAAAAGAACTAAACAAAATAGACACAGGCAATTGACCAGATGCAGAGTTCAAAACACTGGTTAAAAGGATGCTCAGTGATTTCAGGGAGAACTTCAACAAAGAGATAGGAAATATAAAAATGGAGATAGAAAACATAAAAAAGAATTAGTCAGAAATAAAGAATACAATAACTGAAATGAAGAATACATTAGAGGGAATCAATAGTGGATTAGATGAAGCAGACAACTGAATTAACAATTTAGAACAAGCTTGTCCAACCTGTGGGCTGCGGGCTGCTTGCGGCCCAGGACAGCTTTGAATGTGGTCCAACACAAAATCATAAACTTTCCTAAAACATTATGAAAAATTTTTTTTTGTTATTTTATGTTTTAGCTCATCAGCTATCATTAGTGTTAGTATATTTATGTGTGGCCCAAGACAATTCTTCTTCCAACGTAGTCCAGGCAAGCCCAAAGTTTAGACATCCCTGATTTAGAAGATACCGGTAAGTAGGAGAAAACACCCAAACAGACTAACAAAAAGAAAATAGAACCTGCCCAAAATGAAGAGTTTAAGGGGCTTCTGGGACAACATCAAGCTTACCAGAATTCACATCATAGGGGTACCAGAAGGAAAAAGAGAGAGCAAAAAATTGAAAACCTATTTAAAGAAATAATAACTAAAACCTTCACTAATGTGGCAAAGGAAATAAACATACAAGGCCAGGAAGTGCAGAGTTCCAAACAAGATGAACTCCAAGAAGTCTACACCAAGACGTATCATAAAATTTTTAATTTTTAAACCAAAATTTAAAGACAAAGAAAGTATCTTAAAAGCAGGGGGAAAAAAAAAAAAGCACTTAGTTACCTACAAGGGAGCTCTCATAAGGCTGTCAGCTGATTTCTCAAGAGAAACTTTTCAGGCCAGAGAAATTGGCAGGAAATATACAAAGTGGTGAAAAGGACCAAGATTACTCTACACAGCAAAGCTATCATTTAGAATTAGAGGACAGATAAAAAGCTTCCCAGATAAGAAAAAACTAACAGAGTTCATCACCACCAACCCAGTATTACAAGGAATATTAAAGTGACTTCTTTAAAATGAAAAAGATTAAAAATATGAACAATAATAAAATGGTAATAACTACATATCTATCAATAATTACTTTCAATGTAAATTGATTGATTAAATGTTCCAATCAAAAGATAGTAGGGGAAGCCAGGATAGCTCAGTGGGTTAAGCACCCAATTTGCAACGCTGGGGACCCAGGATCGAATCCCGGCCCCGACCCATGTGGACCCATGTGCTGAACTGGGGAGAGCCCCCAGTTCAATTCTCTCTCTGTCTCTGTATCTCTCTCTCACTCTGTCAAAAAAAACCCAACAAACAAACAAAAAAAGATAGTGTAGAGGATGCCAGGATGGCTCAGCAAGTTGAAAGCTTACCTTGCAGCCTCAGGGTCTGAGAATTGAGTCCTAGCCCATGTGGACCCATATGCTGAACTGGGACAAGCTTCTCATGCAGGAGGACCCTGGCCTGGTTCCTGCCCTATGCAGCCTTGTGCCCACCTGTGTAGAATGAAACTATGTTGAAAACTAATGATTTACAATTATGGAGACAAGATTGCTCTGGGCCTTCCCCCTTCTCTCTGTCTCTCTCTGTCAAAACAATAAAATAAATCTTAAAAAAAAAAAAGGTAGGGTAGCTGACTAGATAAGAAAATAAGATCCTTCCTTACACATGCTGCCTACAAGAGACTCACTTCAAATTGGAAGACACACAGAGACTGAAAGTAAAGGGCTAGAAAAAGATATTTCATGAAAAGGAAGACTGTCTCTGTCTCTGTCTCTCT
>PVKE010050398.1:0-10960 GCA_004027555.1 Craseonycteris thonglongyai | reverse complement strand
TCAGTGCATAGTTATCTCCACTTTACTTTTTGACAGATAGAGAGAGAGACAGAGACAGAGACAGCTAGAGAACCGAACTGTGGGAACTCCCCAGTTCAGCATGTGGGTCCTGCCTGGGCCGGAGCCGGGATTCGATCCTCGGTCCTCATGGCCTCAAAGCGAGCGCTCAACCCGCTGAGCCGTCCCGGCTTTCCCCTGTCTTAGTATTCTTATCTGTAATTGGGAATGACAATAATAGAACCTACCTCAGAGGGTTACTATGAAGTTTAGTGAGTTGTGCTTAAAATAGTACCATACTTTTGTGCATCAAAAAAACACTATCAGCTGTATGAACAGGCGATGAATGAAATGGACAAATATATTTGCAAATTATATATCTGATAAGGGATAGCTACAGAATACTATGTAAAGAATTCTTACAACTCTATGACTTGATTAACTGATTCTCTTAAGAAATGAGCAAAATGCATTAATAGATATTTTTTTCAATGGAGACATATGAATGGCCAATAAGCACATGAAAAGATACTCAACAATACTAAATCAAAACAACAATAACATACCACCTCACACCCATTAGGGTAGCTATTATCAAAACAAAAAAATAGTTAAGTGTTGGTAAGGATGTAGAGAAACTAAAATTCTTGCCCTAGTAATTCCACTTCTGGGTATTAACCCAAAAGAAGTGAAAGCAAGGACTTGAACAGATAGTTGTACACTCATGTTCATAGCAGCATTATTTACAATTGCCAGAAAGTGTAAGCAACCCAAGTCCATCAAGAGATGAATAAATAAACAAAATGTGGTGCATTGCGTGCACACACACACAAACACACTGGAATATCATTCAGTCCTGAAAAGGAAGAAAATTCTGACACATGATACAATGCGGGTAAATCTTGAAAACATTATGCTAAATGAAACAAGTCAGACTCAAAAGGACAACTAGCATATAATTCCATTTATGTAAGGTACTCAGATTAGTTAAATTCAGACAGACAGATAGTAGATTAGGGTTTCCAGGGACTAGATTTGAAGGTGGATGAATGGGGAGGTGGAGAATTACTGTTTCTTGGTTACAGAGTCCCAGTTAGAGAAGAGGACAAAGTTCTGGAGGTGGATGGTGGTGACAGCTGCACAGCAAGAACATACTTAATGTTACAAAACTACATTTTAAAGTGGTTAAAACCATCAACTTTACGTTATGTATATTTTACCACAATAACAAAACACTCCAAACTGAAAAGAAAAGCAGTGTCATGTACATTTACTATTATCACATGTAAAGTAGATGACAGAGGATTTAAGGAATAAATGGGAGACAAGGAAATGGAAGTATTGGATAAAATCTACCACTTGGCAAAGTGTTGAGAAGGAATATAGGACAGGAGTGTGAGAAGGCAGAGATGGATGAGGAACTTCTGCTCTTTCAAGTACAGATAGCACAGGGCTTCTTCTAGAATGGGGCTTCTTTGCAGATGGATGAGAGGAGTCAGTAAAGAAAGTGAAATTACACCATAAAAGATACGGATGAGCAGATGGAATTAGCTTCTAAAAATTGGAATGAGAGCAAGGGCCCTGGAGAGGGGAGGGGCTTGGGAAAAGAGAGAAACAGTTTAGGTATAGAGTTTCATTAGGCTTTTATAGTCTGTTATCTCTTAAAGAATCAAAAAGATTGTTGTCTATTTCATGGGAACAAAAATTAAAATACCCTTAAAAAACCATTTAACCTATTTGTCTTTTCCTGAAAGAGAGAGAAGACATGAGCATAGTTTCACATTAAGGCCATCTTGGGCCAAGGGAAGTTTTTCTTTTTCTTTTCTTTCCCCCCCCCCCGCCCCCCCTTGTTTGATGGCCTACTCAGTCATAATTGTAATGAATTTGGATCATGACTTACCTAATTTAGGGGATAATTTTGTTGATTTACTTAAGTTTCGTCAGATAGCTTCTTTAATATTGGCTTTGAAAATACCTGGGACAGGTTTTACTGATTAGCTGAATCTGAAGGAATAGCATTAAGGTCTTAAAGGCTGTTAAACTCTAAGATATAATATGTTTCAAGTTATATAAAAATTAATGTTTAAATTCTGAAATATTCCTGACCCAAAACAGAATTATAATGACAGTTATCATGTGTAACTACCTCCAAAGTTAAGCCTTTGATAGGGTTATTCTGAAACATTTTGAACTGAAGCATTAAACTAACCGAATGGTGAAAAGAACTAAAAGCTCTAAGGCTTTATCTGTGTACTTTCATAATTTTGCTAAAATGCCTTTTAATTGGAGAGTTAATTAAGATATTTTCAGCTTCTTAGTGAACTCAGGCAAAATGAGTACAGTTTTGCCATTTTAGTAATTTCAGACTTGTGTTTACTGAACTGTTAAAGTTAAATCCTCCAATTAGTTTTCAGAATACTTCAGAATTGTTGAAATATGGTAAAATAGTATTAAGCTCTCTATTTTTAGATATGAGGCCATTATGTATTCAAATGTTGATTCAGGTAAAACAAATTTTGTTGGTGAATCACAATTTAAAAAACAGCTTACATTGACATGTTTCAATATTAATAGCCATAAAATTTATCATTTCATACTCCTTTCATTTAATAGAATAATAGGTTATATACTTTTACTCTAAGGTCCTAGGATTAAGATCCTGCCAGACTTTAAATCCTAGCCAGGTATGAATGGAAATTCAGATTTTCAGATGAGATTAGTATTTAGATTTATATATTTTTAAATATAATATTGCAGCAATTTGAATACTGGATCCTAAAGATATTAGATCCTAATCTCTGGAAATTTTTTCTTATCTGATTTGGAAAAGGAGTCTTTGCAGGTGTGATTATGTTAAAAATCTTAAGATAGCCTGAATGGCCTGTTTGGGCTCTAAAAGCTATCATATCATATCATATATCATATATATCTTTGTAGAAGAGATACAGATGACAGGTACACAGAGGAGAGGCATATATGAAAACAGAGGCAGACTGGAGTGATGGGCCCACAAGCCAATGACTGCAGCCACCAGAAACCAGTAGATGCAAGGGTTTCCCCTGAGAGCCTCCAGAGGGCATGCTGCCTGCTAACATCTTGACATTGACATTGGCTTTGGACTTCTGGCCTCCAGAACTATAAAAGAACACATTTCTGCTGTTTTAAGGCACCAGGTCATGGTAATTTGTTACAGCTGGTACAGGAATCTGAAACTAATATGAATATTTACAGTGACAAATTTCCACACCACCACTTTAATGTTGCAGGTAATTCTGATGTTTTCCTAAAAACCTTGGAAAGAAATAGTCAATGAGTTGAAATCCAAGAATTCCATATTTGGGGAGTTATAAGGAACTAAAAAAAGAATGTTGCTTACATTATGAATCAATATAAATGGTTCAAAAGAAATAGTACCTTAGCCTGTATAGTGTTTTTGTAAGGCTAGGGAGAAATTTCATAAATGTCAAAGAAATAAACACCAATTGAGTGTTTTAATCTTTCTTCCTATTAATTACTTTAAAAATTATTTTCCAATTTATAAAAATAGCATAATCATTTGAATAACCTTTGTAGAATAAAGCGAACAAACTTCTTTATAAAATCCTCAATACAACTACTTCCATCAATTTGTTATCACTTATATTTATATTCTTTTAAAAATGGTCATAGTCATTCAACACCTACACTTTTGTATATTGTTTATTTTCACTTAATACAGATGCAGTTTTTGTTTTGCTACTTAGTCTTCATAATTATTGTTTTAAAAGATAACTTAAATTGCTTATTGAGTAGGTACACTATAAATCAAGAATTGTCTGTCAGAAATATGCAGACTACATTCTAGTTTTTAAGAAATTATAGATGTCATTTTTTAAAAATTCCCTTATTTAACATTAAAGAAATTAAATCCTATAGACTAGAGTTCCTTAATCTCAACACTATTGGCATTTTGGGCCAGATCATTCTTTATTGTTGGGGGCTGTCTTGTGCAATGTAGAATGCATCTTTCCTGATTTCCTGATGCCAGTAGCTTCCCTCTCACATAGTTGTGATAACAAAAAATAGTCCCAGACATTGCCAAATGTCACCTGGCAGGAAAAACAGCCCCTTGTTAATAATCACTGTCATAGAAGCTAAATTTATATTCAACATGGGGTAATCCAATCTTAACATCCAAGTTTTGTGATTTTTATTCCACCTTCAATGGTCTTGCTTCATCATTTCTATGAAAACTTTTGAACTCATGGCAACATGGTTGCTTCATCTCTAGGTATCACATATACATTTCCAGCAGAAAAATAGGATATTATAAATGAGAGGCAAGAACACTCCTCTTAAAGAGGTTGTCTTTTTATTGAGAAGTGATGTCCTGCTCAGTGACTCTTCCCATCATTGGTCAAAATTGTGACCAATGGCTACCTCTAGATATGTAAAAAGCTATGAGTTCACATTCTTAGGCTTAGCAGCCTCTATAATAGAATCAGGGAGTAGGGTAGTTGTGAATGGTATTTGAATAGTTCATCCACAATATTTGCTAAATTCCCATACTAGTTCAGCCACTACCTTGTGGCAGATGGGATGGGCAAGAATTTGGATATGGCTAAAAATGTTTAGTTGTAACAGATATGTAGTCTTAGTTTAGTGTGATTCATTGTCTAGAAAGGACTTCATGAAATACTTTCCAGCTGATTGATTTTGTGATTACCTTACTCTAATTTTCTGTGAATCCAAAAAGTGTACTCATGAACAAGTAGTGTCATTTAAAAGACCCAATTAATTTCAGCTGGAAATGTCACGACTTCACACCAGCAATGCTTTTACAAGTTGTAATAAACATGCCTATTAATTCTTATCATCCATAGGCTGACACATAGAAGACTCATATTAGTTTCATTTCCTATTCAGCAACATCCAGCAGTGATCCAAACCTGCATCTGAAGATGTGGAGGACATGGACACATCAGACACAATAAGGACATGATACAAGCAACACAACTCACTAACTGAAGTAGAAGTGTTTGTGTCCTTGCCTTTCAAATAGCTGAAAAATTTTAATTATGAAGTTTTTCATTTTCCCATTCAAAGAAACACGCCCCTCCCCAAGTGTTTGGGTTGAGTTGTATCAATTCCAAAAATATACACTGAAATCCTTGACTTGGGTACCTGTGACCTTATTTAAAAATACTGTAGTGTCTGTGCAGATGTAACTAAGTGAAGATAAGGTTATTAGGGTAGACCCTAGTCCATTATGACCAATGTCCATTATAAGAGGAAAAGAGACACAACGACGTCCAAGGAGAACACCATGTATCTATCCAGGCAGGTACTGGATTGAAAACAATAGGCCAGGAAACACCGAGGATTGTCAGCAACACTAGAAGCTAAGAGATCAGCATGGAACACTTTCTCCCCTAGAGTTTTCAGGGAGCGCATGCCCCTGCTAAAACCTTGATTTCAGATGTTTAGCCTCCAGAACTTTGAGAAATAAATTTTTGTTGTTCAGAGCTACCCAGTTTGTGGGAGTTCATTAACGCAATCCCAGGAATTTAATTCACTTAGTATGGAAAATTATAACCAAGGGTTGACTGAAAAATCAGTGGTACCTTCAATTAGGTTCTTCAAGAGCTAATTTTAGACAAGTCCTTCAACTCTGCAAGTACATTCTCTTTCCTTCTATTTGAGTGGCCAGTTTTCAAACGTTAATATCCTTTCCTTTGCTTACAGGTCCTTTCCAAATTGAATCTCTTTCAGCTGGAAAAGCAGATACTAGCCTGGTGTTCAATATCTGGGTATAGGTGGCATGTGGGGGTGCAAAACCTTTACCTGTTTGCGTGATTGTGGAGTATTGGGATGCTTGTGAGAGAGATAGACTTCACTTGAAAGCTCAATGAAATGGAACCTCTGAATGGTTTGTGTCATAGTTGAGTGGTTGTCTTAACTTGGGGTCCTCTGAAAAGAAGACACTGAGCAAGGATTAGATGTGCAAGAAAGGTGTCAGGAAAAATGCCCAAGAAGAATCAAGAAGAATAAAGAGAAGGATCTGGAGAAGGCAAGGAAAGCCTTTACAATACAATATTTGTTTGACTCCTGTGAAGGAGACAGAAAAGGAAGGAAGTTAGATAAGAAGAGTCTCAGGCTTCAGCACAGTTCCAAGAAAGGTTCAGCCAAGTTAATGGGAAATCTTATACCTAAATTGCCTATCAGAAGAGTCCCACATCCCAGGAGTGGGCTTGCACTACTAGTAGTTTTACCACGCTCAGTCACTGTGACGGTGGACCCAGAGGGATGGCACCTGGGCCATGACTGATGCAGTCAACCATGCTCCCAGGAACAGGACATTTGAGCAGTGCATTTTCATAGTCATGACTGTACAAAACCAGAACAAATTTTGTATTGCCAGGAGATCACAAGGGGGCTAGAATTTTTGAGTCATAAGACAACTTCAGCCTAATTCATTGGCTGGTCCCCAATAATGAGCTCCATTTGGCAATAGCTAGTCACAGACAACGTTCTTGTCTGTTTCTTAGTGGTTCCAGGTTCCAGGTTCCTGATAGGGGCTCACAGCTGTGCTTGCTGGCAACAGCTCTCTCCTGGAGCATCTCCCATTGAGGAGGGGCTCTGTGGAGTCAGGTCCTTGGTGAGTCCCAAAGTGGGCCACAGGATGCCTAACAGTGTCAGTCCCTGACTGTGGTGGCTCCTGTTGTCTTCTCTCAGCCTTGGGAGTGATTTGATCCTGGTAGAAAGTCCTGGTGGCCACCAACACTTCTTTGCTCTCATGGTTCCCCTGCTCAGGAGAGTTCTCTGCCCAAACTTCAAAGCTTAGCTTAATTCCACTGACCACTTCTTTTTCAGAATTCACATTGTAAAAACACACTGTATAACCTACTCATCATTCAATTAAGTATTTTCTTATTTATTAACTTCTTATGTGGGGCCTAGCTTATTTCTCTAATAATGGATAGATTCTTAAATATATGAGCCATGATACATACTTTTCCATTGGGTCAAAAAAAATTTTAAGAAAACATTGAGAGGTATTTTTTTTGTTGTTGTTGTTTTTAAAATGTGTTTTATGGTTTTTGACAGAGAGACAGAGAGAGAAGTGGGAGGGAACAGAGCAGTCTCCATAGTTGTACAACATTAGTATTCAACATAGTTTTATTCCACACAGGTGGGCACAGGGCTGCACAGGGCAGAAACTAGAATAGGGCTTCCCACATGGGAAGCACACCCCAGTTCAGCATACAGGTCCTCATGGGCTGGGGCTGGGACTTGATCCTCAGACCCTGGAGCTGCAAAGTGAATGCTCAGCCATCTTGGCATCCCTGACACTGTTGATATTATTCAATAATATGCAATGACTACCTGCAACGACAGTAGGTCCAGACACTCAGTAACAATTCCTGGCTCCCTAGCTGTTGATCACATTGTCCATGTTTCCAGGTCCTGATGATTCATTGTGAGTTGATATTACAGTATGATGGATCCTAAAAACTATTACAAATTATTTTCTGGTCAAAATAATTTTGTAAATACTAGATTAAAAATTATATTATTTTCTGCAATATATTTCAGAGCCTTTATTTAATATGTTCTTTAGCCTTGTGAATCTTCTAAAGTGAACAAAGAATAGATCATTTACCAAATTTCTTTGACTGTAGAGATTTTTTTTCCCTCATGAAGCATCTTGAGGGACTGGAAATACAAATACTTGAAACTATTGAATTAAATGTTTAATTTTCCCAGTGGCGATTTTTATTTTGCTGGGAAATTATAGAAGATTAAAAAGACCTTATGAGCAAAAAGAGTGACATATTTATGGAGGAATTTCAGGCAAGGAGAAAGTTGGAAACTTATAAAGACAAGAGAGACTATTTTGGCATGGGTCAAATGGATCCTGCCTGATGACACTGACCCATCCACTGACCTCATGGAAGCTCACAGTAAGAGCTCAGTTTGCAGCATGCTGCTCTGATGTGGATTCATATGAAATTGTTCTATTAATCACAGACTTCATGTTATTGCTCATCCCTCTTCTCCCCCTTCAGAGCTGAGCTTCTTCCTTATAAAATTTCTTGTTAAGTCAAGAGCGGTCTGAGACATTACATGACTCCTCCATCCTCAGAAATGATATCTTTAGTTTTTAGCCAAAAGTCAGAGACTTATCTCAAGACACATGACACTGCCTGTCTGGCTGGGGACATTTCAAGGTTATCAAATCAACAGATATCTATTGTGCAACCAAAATATGCAAAGTCCTATGCTCCATGTTTGTCTAAGTCTGTAGTTTTCCCTTAGCTTGGGGGTAATCTAGATGAATAGATGAGACCTAAAGTTGGTAGTTCATTTATTTAATGATTAACCAAATGTCACGGTATTATTTAGAATGTAAATAAAAAGCAAAGTAAGATTTTTGTTAAGGTTTCCACTAAAATTATTTTCTTGTTCAGTTGCGCGTATAACCGTGTCATGAGCTGTCCCTATAGCTTTCTGCTTCAGAAGGTTGTTGTGTAGTTTGTTATTAAACATTTTCTTCAAAAATGTGGGAGGCTCTTGTGGAACATACAAACTTAACTATTAGGCTGTGATTTTTAGTTCTTTTTTTTTTTTTAATAAATTACTCACAATCAGTAAATACTGGCAAATATGGCTGATATATTGTTTTAAATAATCAATATTACAGAAATTTCATGAATGCTTTTCTGGTAGGAATATCTTATTTACTATCCGAATTTCTCTTTTGAAGACAACATTATTATTAGTGTCAGTATAATTTTCTCTTCCCAAGGTTCCCTCATGCAGCACAGACATTATTTCACCAACATTGCTTTCTTGTAAATTTTTCCAGATACACTTATCAATATTAAATGACAAAGAGAAGGGTGATAATCAAGATTTGTTTTGTATACATTCATAACAGAAATACATATTAATTGGCCTTGGCAAAGAAAAGGTTGTCCTCTCTGCTTCCCACCCCTCAACCCCTCATTGGGATAGTAAGTTGATTACTGAGCCAAGACTGGGCTTATCACCTTGTGGTATCTTATTTTTAAATTTATTTTGGGGATCTTGGTTTGGGAGCGTCTTGGGGGCAGGGAAGACCTCTGAAGTGGAGGTTGCTGTGTGAACAGCTAGAGTGAAGCCAATCGACAATAGAAAGGATGATATGGTGCCTACTGCCCACCCATTGCAGGGGACTAAGTCTGAGGCCTGTGAAGAGACAGAAGCTGAAGTAATTGTTTTACCCAAGGACTGGTGTGAAATCAGGAGGCTGGCACACGGCCTGAGAGCCTTGGCTAAAGAAGAACCATATATATATATATGAGAGAGAGACTATAGGTCTTGGTTTGCCTTGGCCAGGACAGTTTAGTCTCTTGTCTTGTGACTCTTGGAGTAACAATTGATTAGAGGTCTTGTTTACTCTCAAAGTTGTTCAAGTTAAGAAAATAAGTTATACATTCACCCACAACATAGAATGAGGCAGAAGAGAGGTTCACTTCTCAGTGAATAAGGGAGGCATGGTGCACCTCTGAGGTCAGAAGCAGAAGGTAAAGCGAAGACATTTCGGCACCTCACAGAGGGCCTATGCAGTGGTGACCAGTGTCTTCCAAAGCTTCCGGAGTGGTGGGCATCCCTCAGAGGCTGTGGTGGGAGAACTTGCATTGATTTGTTTGGGACACAGGGAGACTTGGCCTGAGGATTATCTGAAACACTGGGGAGAGACTTCAGTTTTGTTCTGTGACCTCACTTGATCTCCAGGCTGGTGAGACAGGAGGAACTTAATACATGGACGGGCAGGAGTCATACGTGGAAAATGAGAACACACATTAATTCCAAGAATTTATTTGTTTAATGGATCCAGTAACTTTTTGGAATGGGTGCAATTCAATCACAGTGAATCTTAAGTCGTTTTTCCAAGTTAAATGGGTCTGCATCATGCCAAACTCTTCATCAATAGTAGAATTTAGCAATTTATCATTCTGAATCTTGGGGTTTTGTTTTGTTTTGTTTTGTTTGTTTTAATGCTGTGGCTCCTGTCTTAGGCAGTCACTCAAAAATTCTCATAGTGATGACAAGATGAGGCTGATGACTAAGTATGCTTCCAGTGTGGAACCAGTTTGAAAATAAATATAGTGCATTTTTGACTGATTAGCTCATGCTCTCACTTTAATATGATCATGTCTGTGAGATTTATTTTTATTATGTTATATAATCCAAACCTTTCCCAGCACAGGAATAAAAATAGAAGGAACTGCTATAATAGTTAAGCATTATTTGTTCTAGGAATGTTTTCATATTTTGTTGGTTCTCAGAGAAAAGCCTTAAATTGACTTGTGCTTTTTCATAATAATGGTTCAAGACAAATTATTATCCTTATCTTTGGTTTTGGTAAGTTAATCTTTGTATTAAAAAAGGCCTTTGCATTAGTTTTGAATAAGTTAATTTATAGAAAACCTAAACTGATCTCAAGAAACTGATATACCTGCCCCCAGGTGAATAATTAATTTCTTCCTTTCCTCTTCCCTCTACATTTTATTGGCATGTATAGGCTGTTTTTTTATAATGCATTAATAAAAGGTAGTTTTTTAATGCTTTTCTACATTTTCTTTGTGTATATGCATAAAATTCACCCTTCTAAAGAAAGACATTACGTTTTGTTTTGTTTTTTTAATTTTATCTATTTATTTTTATTTAATTAATTTTTTAATACCTTTATTGTTAAATTTATTGGGGTAACAATTTTTTTTAGTGTTTCATTCTTCATAACACAATAAGTAACAAGTATAGATGTCTGTAAATGTCCTTTGTATTTTTTTTTCTTTTTTTAATTACTATATTTTATTGTTAAATTTAATGGGGTGACATTGGTTGGTAACAATTAGATAGTTTCCCGATGTACAACTCCACATCACATCACTCATGCGTTGCATTATGTGCCCACCTCCCAGAATCAGGTCCCCCC
>PVKE010050397.1:0-10960 GCA_004027555.1 Craseonycteris thonglongyai | reverse complement strand
CTGACACGTTTAAGTAAATACGTATACTGTTGTCATTTTTGTCTTAAATGAGTAAAGTATGAATACTGTTTACATATTTAAAACATTCTTGTACCCGCATACACGAAAATTCCTAGGGGCAAATCCTACTTCGCGGTTTTTCAGCTTTCGCGGAAGGTTCTGGTCCCCATTAACCACGAAAAACGAGGGATCGCTGTATATGGAAAACTAATGCTGTCAACTATGGAGACTGCTCTGGGCCCTCCCCCTTCTCTCTGTCTCTGTCTCTGTCTGTCTCTCTCTCTCTCTCTCTCTGTCAAAGAACATTAAAGGAAATCTTTAAATACAGGAAATGTGATCAGTTTGAGGGGTTGGGGTATGGATCTGGTTTGGGTGACCAGGTAGATTAACTGTGATTAACAGAGCTGAGGGAAATGTAGAAAGAAAGCAGTGTTGTTGTTGTTGTTCATTGGGGGAACAGGCAAGAGTTTTTATTTTCTACAAGGTGGTAGGTTCATTGTTTTCAGGAACGTTCTAAGTCTGCATCTGAATCTTGGGAGAAGAGGTTACCATAAGTAATACGTTAGAATTCTTACTGCTCTTTTCCATTAGACTAAGGTTCTTAGAGGTTAATTGATTGTGGTCTTAGGAAAGTGATGTAGAACCAAAATACAAGTTCCTAAACTTCTGACCAGCCAGGCCTAACTGAAATGGTCTTTTGAAAGAAACAAGGAAATCTTTTGATTTCCACTGTAATTGTTTTACTGTTTGATTTCCCAGAGTATCTTCACTTAAAAGACTTTTTTTTTTAACCAATTGTTATGCATATTCACAATCTTTCCATTTTCTACACTATGTTTTCTGATGTTAATGTTATGTGCCTGGTGGCAGACAAATGAAGGGCGCTAAGGATGCTACCTAAGGGACACCAGACCTCTTCTTTTGTTCTCTCAAAACCTTAAACTTCTAAGATGAGATAGTCTTAAAGAAGTATATTTGATCTAATCTCATTTGTTTTCATTACCATATGAGAGGATTGTAAGTGTTAAAAAGTGAAGATGTAGTGTCCATAACTGCAGGAATTTAAATTGTTTTCCCATTTGAATTGTTGAACTGTAGTCCATTTTTAAAAATCAGAATAAGTAGACAGTTCTTCAAAATCTGCCCTAATCCCCAAATTTCAGGGGTCATTCAGCATTAATTGAAACACTTGAGTGGTTGTAAAGGACTTGGGTAGGCTTTGAACAAGGCAAATCACCATACATATCTGATATTCTTTTTTCACATATTTAAAAAATAATTAGCACACTTTATCCACATAAAATTCTAGTTTTAACTGTTAACTATGTCAGTTCTTTGTGTGGCTTGTTGGGCTGTGGTATTTTTCCTTTACTTTGTTCTTTGATTGCTGTGAAAATTACTTGCCTGCTGTTTAAGGCAGCTGCAGTAGAGTGCACCCAGAAATGGTTATGATTCTATATTTAGTGAGCCATAGCGTTTGTAAAGCATTTGCAAATTCCTTCCAGATAAAATCGTTTCTATAAATGTAACATTTTTAATGAAACTATTATCACCCATTAGAGAAATATAGCAACTTAATATGTGTAGATTTGTAGACAAGACAGAGGCACAGAACTGTTTTTTCCTTAAGAGCTCACTGAGTATTTTAAACACTTAAAATTAACCACATGAATCCCTATTCTTATACTCTTAATCTGGAATTGCAGGGCTTTTACTCAAGTGTTTACCTTTGGTCCAACATTTCGAGCAGAAAACTCTCAGAGCCGGAGACACCTGGCAGAGTTTTATATGGTAGAAGCAGAGATTTCTTTTGTTGAGAGCCTTCAAGATCTCATGCAGGTAGGTATGCAAGTTTTAACAGTTTCTAAATATCAGGTATTGTGACATAAAATATTTCTGTATATGTACATTTTTACCTCAGATGTCTGTGCATTATAGGTATTCTAGAATGAAGAATGGAGAACTGCTTAATTTAATAAACATCTACTGAATGCCTTTAGTATTATAGTTTATTTAGAGTCAAACAGATTTAAGTTCATATCCCAGGTCTGCCATTAACTTTGTTATGATGTTACCTTGGTGATCTTTAGCTTCCTCAACTATGAAGTGAGAATAATAATATCTACTTCCTAAGGTTAGTGTAAGGAGTAAATGAAATTATATATATACAGTGGACTCTCAGTTAACTGACACCCATAGGGATTGGTAGATGCTGGATAAATGTAAATAGACTCCATTAACCAGAACTCAAGCAACTGGCCTCTCACGCAACCAGCAAATTCTCAAGCAACTGACAAGAAAAAAAGTGCTGGTTGCTTAAGTTCCAGTTAACAGAGGATCTACTCTATAATGAAAAGTACCTAGTGTGGGGTCGACACATAGCAGGCTCAGTAAATAGTAGCTCTTATGATTTGCAAGGCAAATAAATAGAATATCTCTATGGTTAAAGAAACACCTATGAATATATAGCTGTATTAGAAAGCATCCACAGAATCTGTCAGAGCTTTGCAGGACAAAGGATGAGGCTAGGGAGGCAGTCCAGAGTCAGATCATGAAAGAAAGAGTTTGAATTTAAATGCCATGCTAAGGAGTTTGAATTTAATTCAAAAGATAAAGAAGAAAGAGTTCTCAGTTGAAAAGGCCATGGTCAGTTATATTTTAGAAAAAGCTCTCTAGAAGCAATATGAAGAATGATTTAGAGGGAGATAAAAATAGTTGGAGCCCTTTTAAGAGGCTATGGACATAATCCAGATAGAGCATGCAGACTCCAGAGTTGGATGGACCAGGATTTGATGGTTAGCTGCAGCATTTACTTGATACGTGACTTTATATAAGGGACTTAATTTCCCTGAGCCTCAGTCTCCTCATCTATGAAATGGGAATAATAATAATAATAATTCTCGTTTCATACAGTAGATTATTCCCATTTCATACAGTAGACAGATAATATACATAAGACATTTAGCATAGTTCATGGCACATAGTAAGTACCCTGACATTGTTAACTATTGTTTTTATGAATTCTCTATCCAGTACCATTTTGGTCAATTTCTTAGTTTGGATTTTTAATTACAAGATGTTTAGTTTAGCAATTTTATCAATTGTCACTTCTAGTCATTTATATATCTTTCTATTCTTAATTTACCCCATAAATGACCCAATTCCACTTAAAACATAAATACCATATATACCACCAAATAGAATGGGCTCTCTATTTTATTATCCTGTCAGGTTGAATTTTCTAGTAAACAGCTCTAAAGCAGAGGTTTCTGTGCAGTGGATTATTGGGGACTGCTCTCAAGGGCAATACATGGAAGGAAAGAAAGAAAGCACTGGGCAGAGGGGAAGTTGAACTGTTGTGCATTTACAGAGGCCTTAGCCAATTCTCTGAGGAATTGTGGAGCTAGGATGGAGCTTCTTAGTTCTCCCATATGAAGGCAAAGGAGTGGACCTGTGTGCCTCACCACCCCCATCGACCAGTCACTGGACACGGGCGAGCCTTGAAAGAGGTGTAACTGGGTCAGACAGCACTCTTGGCCTAGACAGTTCTACAAAGGGACTCAGCTACGAACCATCCACAGTTACTAGTCCCAGCAGATAAACTTTTGCTCCTGAAGGGGTGTGTGCTAGCCACACACCACAGTTTCCATTTCCATACCCCTTTAACATCTCCCACTGATTTTTCTAGATCAGTGTCCTCCAGGGGACATTTTTGGTTATCTCTAATAGAGAGTGAGCAGGGGAATCGGGGAGACTGGTTGCTAATGGCATCTAGTGAGTAAAGGATAGCAATGCTTCTCATAATACACAGCTTCCTCTCCACCCTGGCAAATTAGTTGGCCAAAAATGTCAATAGTATCTGTTGAGTAACCCCTTTTCCAGGCTGTAGAGATTGATTATCTGAGCCTTAGAAGAAGTCAGTTAAATTGCTTAAGTAGCTTTCACTTTGAGCCTACCACCCAGTTTTGTGTTATTCTTTCAGGCAGTGAAAGTATTGTAAAGAACAGAACCACACTTTTTACCTCTCTGTTTCTGCCTTGACCCTCTCTCCACTTATCCAACATAGATGCCAGAGGGAAAGGTTGCAAAGACCATTCATAAGTTATGTTAGAATTTATTGAACATTATCTTTGCTCTATAATTATATTTTCTATAATTTAATAATTCATATGTGTTGGTACTCCACTGAGTGGTAATTAGTATACACTGTTGAATTATGTAATTAATTGAAACATAAGCTTTTCTCCTAAAGATGGAAGAAAAAAGTATGCTCCCCCAAAAGTAATTTCCTGCTTCTCTTAAATTTCCTTCCTTTTATAAATTACATTCTATGGAAATTGTCTTGATGAAGAGCAATCTATTAAATATTAAATCAGAATATTGTAACAGAGGATTTTTTCCCTCATGAACTATAGTAATTATTACTTTATTTTACTATATGAAAAAATTACTATTTTATTATTTTATATATTACTATATGAAATAGTAATATATTACTATGTTAGTGCCATTGATCAATACGTTTTTAAAAACAGCTAATGGTTATGCTAATCTTTCAGTTAAGAGTCTTTTTTCCCTTCAAATATAGAGGGTGCCCAAAAAATATATACACATTTTAAGAAAGGAAAAAACTGTATTAAAATTTTAGTAGTCAACATATACCAATAACAGAAGATGAATAAAAGTCACATTTGACTTCTGCAATTACAAGAGGTGCCCAAAGTGATTACCATCAGTATTTATGTAATATATAGATAACATCACTTAAAATGTGTATACATTTTTTTTTTTTTTTGGCACCCCTGGTATATTTGTAGAGCATAGTCTGAAAGTCAAGGTTAGAAAAGCCAATGATTTACTTCTTCAAATGGAAATTTACTGCACATGAAAGACACCTATTTAACAACTCCATTGGTCAAAGTCTTCATCTTACAGACAGGTATATTGTGTTTCTCAACTGCAGGTGTGCTATCCAGTCTACCTGTCCTTTTTCCTTCCCAATTGCAGCAGATTTTTTTTTTAGTGAGTGAGGATATGACCCTTTATAAATCATTCAGTTACTTAATGATTTCTTTATCTTACTGCTAGATTGAAGGTGACATACTCATAACCTCAAGGTAAAATATCTTTAGTTTCCTTTTGATCTCCTATCAAGTTATTCCTTACTCCTATACTATAAATATATAATATTTACATGTATATGTAAATATAAATATAAAACTACAGGTACAATATATAATATATGTCTGGTTGTCACTTGAGAATTAAATACGTACTTTCTTAGATATGATCACATTAAATTACTTTAGTAGACGCTTATACCCCACTGTGTTTGCAGCCTTGATAGGGTATACCAATGATGCCAGATAGGAAAGGAAGCAACCTACCTTTGAGGCAGCCGGTACTTAATAAATGTATATATCTATCTTTATGAGTACAACATTTGAAGGTCCTAATAGGGTCTCATTGACTCCCAACCAAAAATTATAATTTTGATTAAAAATATTTTAGAAATATTTTTTATTCCAATCACCTTTTTCTTCTACAAGCAATCACCTTTTTCCCATGAGACTTCTGTGGGCACTCTTGGTAGAATGAATTCTTACATACTGACATGAGCTATACAATGATTTGTGCTATTTTTACTCTATGCTTTAACAAAGCAAAAATGTATATATATTTAGCTGTAGATAGGAGTATATCACATTACTTCTGTAATTTTAAAGTTTACTCTCATTGCCCAATGACTGAATGAAACACTTTCCTCAAAGTGTCTCACTCCTCACTAGTATTTGTTCTGTGCTTCTATGAGCTGGTAACTAAGCTAAGTCTTCTACATGATTAGCTCATTCTCACAACAAAAGTACCTGTAAGCTAGGTACTTTTGTTGTGATTCTATGAGTATATAGGAATTTAAAGAGACATCAATCAGTTTTAGCTGTTTATTTTTTATCTCACTTTGATATCAGTATTAAAACTGTTAAAAGATCCAAACATTTACTTTCTCTTTCTACCCTCTCTGAGAAGTTGCAGTGCCTCCTCTAATGAGTCTGGAAAACTGAACTAACTTGCTAAAGTCCCTTAAGGGAGTAAGAGGCCTGTGCGTTTATGGTTGCTAAAACCTGAAGGGCAGTCCTTACAGAATTCTAAGCAGGTTTTCCATGTAAAGTAGCTTACTTGTCAGGCAATTCTGTGTCATTTCTCTTAGGTTATGGAGGGGCTTTTCAAGTCTGCAACAATGATGGTTCTCTCAAATTGTGCTGAAGATGTTGAACTCTGTCACAAATTTATAGCTCCCGGCCAAAAGGTAATTAGTTTTATGGATATAGCTGAATACAGCTACTCTTTAAATATGTTAATTACATATAATGAATACAATTACATTTACTAATAAACTCTCTTTTTTCTCCTAACCAAGGACAGATTAGAACATATGCTAAAAGACAACTTTTTAAGGTAAGTAGATATTATACTTTCTCTGAACTTTGTTTATATTTTATCATCATATTTATCACACTGTATTAAATTGTTTTGTTTATATATCTGCTTGTTACACTCCCTAGCCTCAAGGAAGGCCCAGGCTTTAATTATTTTTATAGCTCTTGTGTCTGGTTCATAGTTGATAATGTTTCATGAATAAATAAATGAATAAATTATTAGCATGATAAATTAACATAGTAATTATTAACTACTAATTCAGTTCAAACTAATTCTCACTTTAGTAATCAAAATCTAGCTTGATTACAAAACAAACTTAAAATTCATACATATAATATCTGCCTCTCAGTTTTTCGTTGTTTTACTCTTTTTCTTCTTTACCTTCACTTGCTAAAATCTAATAATAAATTCTAAACTGGTTATTTTTTTTGTCATTTTTTTAAAGCTTAAAGGTCTGTATTTTAAGCATAATACATACATTATTGCTTCATTTCCACTGTAATTCTATTCACATATAGTACTTGATATTGGACTGCTTGTTTATTCCACCAGCCATATTAATCAGATACGCATATAAGATTTAGTATTCAGTGTATGTACAGTGTATATAGGAAGTAAGTTGGATACTCAGATAAGTAGAAAATTGTTTCTGAAAATAAATTATCATTCTTCACTTGCAGTCTTTAGGTTTAGGAAGGTTTTGTTCTAAAAAAGAACTCAACCTGTCCTTGAGGAGCAAAATAAGAAAAGCTTGGCAAATTGTGTTGTTGAATGTGGATGAATAACATGGCAGCAGAGGTGAGATCAGAAAAGAAGAAAATAATCAAGAGCCCTGTAATAGGAATCAGAAGGCAGTGAAGTATGAGTGAAGGCTTTGCAGCTCCGGGGTCCAGGATCAAATCCCAGCCCCAGCCCACGCGGACCCATATACTGAACTAGGGTGTGCCCCCAGTTCGGTTCTCCCGGGGTGAGCTTCCCATGTGGGAAGCTCCTGGTTCGGCCCTCAGCTCATGGGAGCATGCCTCCCATGCAGGATGTCCCCTCCCAGTTCCCGCCCTGCACAGCCCCCCACCCACTTGTGTGGAACAAACCATATCTAAAACTGATGACGTACAACTATGGAGACTGCTCTGGGCCCTCCCCCTTCTCTCTTTCTCTCTCTGTTTCTCTTTGTCTCTGTCTCCCTCTCTGTCAAAAACAATAAAATAAATCTTTAAAAAAATGTATATTGAATACTTACTATGTCCCAGACATTTCTCTAGCATCTAAAAACTATCCTAAAGCAGTGAACAATGCAGATAAAATTTCCTGCCTTCATTGAGCTTACTTTTTGGTGGTGGTAATAGTAATAGCCAAGATACAAGTAAGTAAAACATGTGCTCTGTGAGAATGAATAATACTAAGGGGTGGAAAAAAAAAAACAGAGAAGAGAAAGTAAATAAGAGAAAACATATGAAGAGTGAGGAGGAAGAAATTTCGGATAGTATGACAAGGAAGATCTCCGAGATAAATGTTAAGTAATGATCTAAAGAAAGTAAAAGAACTACTTATATGGATATGTGGAAAGAGGATATTCCAGGAAGAGGGACTAGCAAGTACAAGGCCCTCAGGTTGGATCATACCTTATGTGTTCAAGTAATAATGAGGAGTGATTAAGGAAAGAGGATAATAGAAGATAAAGTAAGAAAGTGGGGTGGGGGTGGGGGTAGGTGGGGAGATCATTTGGGGCCTTGCATATCACCATGAGGCATTTGGGTTTTACTTGGGTGAGGTAGAAGAGCCATTAAAGGGTTCTCAGCAGAGAGAGGGCTGGCAAGATCTGAATTGGATTTAAAATGATCATTATTGCCATTTGTTGATAATAAGCTATAGTAGGACAAGAGTGAGAGCAGAAAACCAACAAGTCAGTTAGGTGAGAGGAAATGGCGGCTTGGACCAAGTCCACATACGAATCATGGCTTTCCAGAGAAACAAGACCAACCTGGTGTATATATAGTTATTTTAAGGAGTTAGCTCACCCAATTGTGGAGGCTTGGTGAGTTCCAAATATGATGAAATAGTCCAGCAGGTTGTAGATGCAGGAAAAAGTTGCAGTTCAAGTCAGAAGGCAGTCTGCTGGCAGAATTCCTTCTTTCATGATCCAGTATTTGTTCTGATTAGATTGGCTTACCCAAGTTATGGAGGGTAATTTGCTTTACTCAGTCAGAGTCTACTGAATGAAATGTAAATCTCATCCAAAAAAACACCTTTACAGAAACATCCTGAATAATGTTTTGATTAAATATCTGAATACTGTAGCCCAGCCAAGTTGACATAAAATTAACCATTACAGACTAAGATAATGGCAATGGAGATAGAGAGAAGTTGGCCTAGTCTGAATATATATATATATTTTTAAAGATCTTTTTAAAGATTTACTTTTATTGTTTTTTGACAGAGAGAGAGAGACAGAGACAGAGAGAAGGGGGAAGGCCCAGAACAGTCTCCATAGTTGCACATCATTTGTTTTTCCACATGGTTTCACTCCACAGGTGGGCGCAGGGCTGCACAGTGCAGGAACTGGGCCAGGGTCTTGCCCCAGTGAGACCTGAACTGGGGGCACTCCCCAGCTCAGCATATGGGTCTACACGGGCTGGGGCCAGGATTCGATCCTTGGTCCTCTGGGCTGCAAAGTGAGCACTCAACCCACTGAGCCATCCTGGCTTCCCCTAGTCTGAATATATTTTAAAGATAGAGCAAACAGGATTTGCTGAGAGTGAGAAAGAGAGAGAAGAGTCAAGAGTGACTTCAGTGCTTTTGTTTTATACAACTGTAAAAATGGAGTTACCATTAACTGAGATTGGGAGAGCCATAAGAGTAGCAGGGAATTTGGAGAGAGACCGGGAATGCTATCAAGATCATCATCAGGTATCAGGTTAAAATCAAGCAGCTTTTTAGACATCTAGTTGTAGATGTTGGATAGGCTGTTGGAGTGTACAGAACTGGAGTTCACAGGAAAGCTCTGGACATAAGCATATTGATAAAAAGTAGTAATTAAATAGATGAGGAAAGAAGTAATTTGAGCATCCCAAGGAATCTGTACTGGTGGCAAAAAACCAGGGAGAAGATCTTAAGAGAAGTTATGTATCTTCTACCTAATGAATTAGATCTTAGATGGGGAAAATAAATATTCACCATTTATTGAATATTTACTGTGTGCCAGACAGTGATAAACTTTATATACATTAGTGCTTCATTTTATCTTCACAACTCTATAAGTAGTTATTACCATTTTATAGATGAAGAATCAACTCAAAGAGATTAGGTGAGTAAAAGATAAAATGGGGATTCAAACTCATATTCATCTGATGTCAAAGGTCATGCTTTCAACCACTATACTTCATGTATTGGAAAAGGCACTGGAATTAATGCTAATGTAGTTGTAGTTCCACCACTATCCTTAAGACTCTTGTATATCACTACACTGTTGTACTTTGGAGTCGATGTTTGTGTGAAATATTGAGGTTGGGAAATGGCCTATGGGCTGTGCCATATCAGGCATTGCCATCACCATTATCCAAGCCACACAGCACATATCACAGTTGAGGTTTAAATTTATATATGTAATTATTTGATTAGTCTGTCACCACTGTGCAGTCAGAGACTTGTTTATGTTTACTTTTATACTCCCATTGCTTAGCATAGTGCCTCTAACAGGAATTCAGTAAACATTGAATAGCTGCGTGAATGAGTGAAGGACATTTGAGTAACCATGAAGGTGAGGGTCTCCTTTATAGTAGGTCCTCCCCTGAGGTTTTTTTATTAACTCATATCACTATTTACTTTAGGCAGTGAGTTATAGCAAACTGTAATTCAGAGGACCTGGATTCTAATACTGGCTCTACCACTTAATTAGCTATTAATGAATGAATTAATATTTTTCAACAAATATTTATTGACTACCTACTACTAGTTAGTCACTCTGCTAGTCATTTCAAATCTAGAGGAAAAGATTGAATAGTGTAATGTTTGCATGAATAATTATTTAATGAGAGCTATGAACCCAATTAATAGTAAATCTAAACTTTCTGAACTTCAGTTTTCTCAACTCTAAAGTGATAACTTGTCTGTTTATTTTGAAATAATCAAATTACCATACTGCTTCAGCAATATGTCAGGTTAGATAAACTTAGAAACACGGCTGCTACAAAACATGAAAATTCTGGTGAAAATATTGTAAAATCCTTCTAAACACGCCATTGAGTTCAATAGAAAGAGAAGTTCTGGGATCTAGAAATGAAAAGGGGACTGAACACCAGAGGGGTACACATAAATGACATGATGCTGAATACTTTCTTTTTTAGGTTCTTATAAAAAAATTTATTTATTGTTAAATTTATTGGGGTGACATTAATTGATATCAGTTACATTGTTTGCAGCTGTACAATTCTACATTATATTGTCTATACATCGCATTATGTGCTCACCACCCAGAATCGGCTCACTTTCCATCACCATATATTTGATCCCCCTCCCTACTCCC
>PVKE010050396.1:0-10949 GCA_004027555.1 Craseonycteris thonglongyai | reverse complement strand
GTTGGGAGAGGGCACCAGCATTATGGACACACTCAATGGTTTGGTGTTTACCTGGAGAGGAGGGAGGAGAGGGGAGGGAGAGTTAGGGGGGAGGGGGGAGTAGGCACCGGATATATGGTGTTGGATGGGGACCTGATTCTGGGAGCTGGGCACATAATGCGATGCATGGGTGATGTGAGGTGGAGTTGCACATTGGGAAACTGTCTGATTATTACCAACCAATGTCACCCCATTAAATTTAACAATAAAATATAATAATATTAGAAGCAGCATCGTATCAGTACCAAGTTCAAGGTTTCAGTTCCACAATGATCATTCTCCTTGAACAGAAAAGAGTAACAACCTCCAAACGCAGATAATGCAAATTCTTTTGCACTGGAAGCATTTCAGAGCACATGACCTTCAGAAAATGTGTCCCTGGCACCATCTTTCTTTGCAAAGAGCAGCACTTAACTAATATCGAGTAGAAAGCAGGACCAAGCAGAATAGGTGGAAAACAATGTTAAGTTAATAGAGAAACTGTACATAACTTAGAAGCCAATTTAAGTTTTTATATTTAAGATCTTTAAAAATTAATATTCAGGTGATGCCAGGATAGCTCTGCCAGTTGAGCACTTGTCTTGCAGTCGCGAGGTCTAGGGTTCGATTTCTGGCCCCGGACTGTGCAAACACATATGCTGAGCTACAGTGCAGCTGGTGGCTGCTGGGATGGGTTCCTGTCTCCCATGTGGGAGGCCCCTGGTTCGTTCCCACCCTGCGCAGCCCCATGTCCACCTGTCACAACTAAGGATGTACAACTATGGATAGCCATTGGTGTTCTGAACATTCTCGCTCTCTCACCTCTCAATAAGATAAATCTTTTTAAAAATATAATATTCAGAAGATGTATAAGGAAAATTATAAAACATTTGCTCACAAAGAATGTAATACTTTATTTTACATATTCTTGAGGGGTGGGTGATTAAACAAAAATTTTCTCAGTGGATTGAAGCATATCCTAGAAAATACCTTCCAAGTCCCTTCCCTTTGGCCTTGGTTTCCCTCTGAAGCTGACTGTGCACTGAAGAACACTTGGGTTTCTTTGCACTTAGCTTTTATGGAAGACCTTTACATATTTACCAGCACAACTTTATTCTGAACTATCCCAGATCCAGTGATAAACCCAGGGAATGAAAAGAGAAGGATTTGTACAGCCCCACCTGTGAAGGCATAGATGATGTGTGAACTCATGAAGCCCCTTCCGCCTTTGCCCCTGTTAATTAGCAGTCGTGCCCCAAATATGTAGTGAGTGAGGTTAGGAGCACAGGCTTGGAGTCAGGCTGCCTGCATTTGAATCCTGGCTCTACAGTTTACAGACGACATGATGTACTGCAGGTCACATACCCCCAAAGCCTCTTCTCCCCCATTTGTGGAACAGAGATTATAGGACTGCCTACCTCACAGAATTGGTGGAGGACATAAATAATCCATAAAGCATTTGGTATGGTGCCTGGCATCTAGGAAGTGCTCAGTGGAATTCTTTGCTAAGATCTCTGTCAATATATAAATGAATACCTTAAAGACAGCATTATTCCACGGCTCCAGGTAGGTTTTTCCCTTCGTTATTCTTCCTATTTTGCCTTAAACAGGTTTTTAGTAACACCAAGCTTCATCTTACAATGGATGACCCAAAATGATCCATAAAGGGAGCTTCAAAGCATAGGTGTATTTCACTTAAAGTGCCCACCTGCACTGCACTAGGTTTGTGGCAACAGGGCCCAAAGATAATAGTCATCAGACAGAAGGATTCACCATTCCCTAAAGAGTTGTGACTACTGGTCTTTTATGCTAAGTGTCTGACTCTGGTCATTACTACACATCAAAATACATCTGCAAGCAGAGTTGGTACATTTAGGCTATTTCACAACTTAGTGAATTTCAACACTGAACATCCCCCATTTGCTCATCATTGATTGTAACGTGACCAAAGTGGAAACTGCCAGCCTATGTGTCAATACTTGTGCTAGAAACATACTCTGTTTCTAGAGGGGAGAAAGAAAAGCTTAAACTTCACTTTTTATAGTCTAAAAAATTCTTAGTGCAATTTCTTTGGGGTCAGCTATTGAGTCATTGAGTCACGTTCTGAGTCCAACTCCAACCATCACCGAGGCTGGAGACCCAGCAAAGGAAGGGGTTCCTGAAGAAGCTTTATGGGGCTATAGCTAGTAACACTAGCAAAGAAAGAGACAAATTTGGCTCCAGCGGCTAGGGGATTTAAAAAGACCCATCAATCATTCTGAACCTTACAGACTTGGTAAACATAATGAATTAAGAATCTAACCCATACGGGGCAGGTGTGCACTGAGGACCAGATCTCGTTTGTTTGATGGGCTTGGGCTTCTTGGGGAAAATACCCAGAACACTTTTCTGAAACATTGTCAGTGGTTTTTCATCAAAATCTACCTGCTGTTGTTAACTATATGGGCGGGGTGGTGGAATTAAATGTTTTCCTCTGGCTGAAAATAGAAATTCCCCGCTACTCTTAACCACCTGTCTTTGTTTTTAGAAGAAAAGGATAGACCCCAAACACCATCAGTCTTACCCAGGAAGTTTACATAGAAGCACTTGATCTTGAGCTTGTGGACCCATCTCAGGAAGGAAATCGGAACATTTTAACTAATTCACTTCAAAAATCGACTCCTTAAACACTGCAAGGATTTAAGGTTAAAGAGAAATGATTTCTCACTTACAACCAAATGGGAAATCAAAGCAACAGGGTTGACAGGCAATTCAAGGAAATTGCAAGGGTGAGTGAGTTTGTGCTGACAGGCTTTCTATGACCAGGAAACCATATCTTTATGACCTTTGAGCATGATTGTTCAGGGCAAATATTCCCAGAATACAGTGATTTTGTTTTATTTTTTTATTTTTTTTTTATTTAAATATACAGAAAATAAATAAATAAAAAATTATTTTATACTCTCACTTTTGTGTGCTGTGCATTTAAATACAACATATAAAAAGGCAAAAATCCTTCCACTGTGCAGAGATGTAAACAGCGTTCATTTGGTGCCCGTCCTTTTGAACTTTTGGATGGATGGATGGATGGATGGACAGACAGACAGATGAATAGATGGATGGATGACAGAGGTATTCACTAATTTTTTTTTTAATGGAGCCCTGGCATATATATTATCCTGCCATTTGCCTTTTTGTTACTAAATAGTATAACATAGACATCTTTCCAGGCCTGTATATATAGATTTATCTCATTATTTATACTGGCTCCGTGGTATTCCATGGTATGGCTATTCATGATTTATTTAACCATTCTTCTGTTATGAAGATTTCTGTTTCAATATCTTTCCAAGGATGCCGAGATAGCTCAGTGGTTGAGCACTCGCCTCCCAATTGCAGGGTCTGGGGTTAGATTCCTGGCCCCAGCCCATGCAAACCCATACACTGAACTGCAGCACAACTGGTGTCAGCTGGGATTGCCTGGCAGATTCCCACCTCCCATGCAGGAGACCCAAGTTTGGTTCCTGCCCTGTGTGGCCCCATATCTATCTGTGTGGAATGAAACCATGTCACAACTAATGATGTACAACTATGGAGACTGCCCTGGGCCCTCCCACCTTCTCTCTCTCTCTCTCTCTCTCTCTCTCTCTCCTCACTAAAACAATAAATCTTAAAAAAATATATTTTTCTGTTATAAACCATGCTAGGGAGTATCTTTGTGTGTGTGTGTGTAAGTATATGTATATACTTGCTAGTATTTCCTTCCTATAAGCAGATTATTAAAAATGGAATTGCTGGCCAGATTCTGCCTTTCTAAGATGCTACCACACGATGCCTGTACTGCTGGTCTGTGGGCCACATATTGAGCAGCCAGACCATGTAACAATTCCAACTTATCTCAGACTGGTCCACATGCTAAAAAGGCCACACATAGACACTCTGGTTGATGGTGCCAATGGAACCCAGCTTTTCCAACTCAACGAAGCCATCCTGGACCCTTCAGATCAGCTCATCTGCTGTTCAGCTAGTGTCAGCAAGTGACCTCAGTTGGTATGGAACAGAATAGCTCAAAAAAATAAAATAAAAAAAGAATTGCTCCAGCAAGCCCTGTTTGAATTCATGATCCATAAAATTGGGAGATATAATGAAATGGCAGTTGTTTTAAGCCAAAAAAAAGGGATTGTTTGATCATAGAATATGTAGATTTTTAATTTAAATGTTATTGCCAAATAATCCTTTCACAAGATTATATCAATTTTCATTAGTACCAACTATGGATGAAAGTGACTAGTTTTTTCTCTAAAGGAATACAATGAGTATATGAGCATTATTGGCTTTCTAAATTTTATTTTATGAAACATTTCAAATGTACAGGAAAGTGCAGAGAATAGGATAGAATACTTGTTCATACATATTTTTATTGCTTCTTGAGTCAAATTTAATAGCCCTTTTTCTCCAAAAAATTGTCCTCATCAGCTAAATTGTTAAATTGAGATTTCAGCCCAAGTTTATTTAACTTCAAAATCCAAATTCATTTTATTTACCAACTTCCCTTCTCATATACTGTAACTCAAATTATAGATAAATAGTAGTGGAAGTCTAAAACGTTGGGTCATATTGCCTGAGTAGCTTCTGAAGATCACAGAACTGAAAAGGAAAATAAAAACAAGCATTCAACTGGCCCTCTGGCTCCCCACATCTGTCCCAGCCATAGTTTAAGGCAGGGGTGTCCAACCTTTTGGCTTCCCTGGGCCACATTGAAAGAAGAATGGCCTTGGGTCACACATAAAATACATTAACACTAACAACAGCTGATGAGCTAAAAATAAAAATAAATTTAAAAATCTCAGAAAGTACAAATTTGGGCCACATTCAAACCTGTGCTGGGGTTCAGGCAACCACGGTTGCAGGTTAGACAAGCTTGGTTTAAGGTGTCTCAGCCCCACTCCCTTTGCTCTGACACCACCTGTAACCTCACGGTTAGCAAAAACTGACAAAGGCTTCATGCAAGAACGCAGGGCAGGACATGGGGTAGGGAGGAAGTGAGAACGTGAGTTCATTGTGAAGTTCCTGTTGGCAGGGATTGAGAATATAAGGAGCTCTGAAGAAATAGGTGGGGAAAAGAATCAGAAATGCAAGTGAAGAGGAATTAGTCAGAGTCGTGTTCCAAAAAGAGATGTGTGTGTAAGTGACAACGCCTGGGCAGAGTCCCAGCCACCTGCAGCATGGAAGGCACCTGGGGCAGGTGACAGAGGTGAAGAGGCGGATGCCAGAGCAGCGGGCTCAGGAAGCCAGAAGACAGCTGAGTCAGTTCTTCAGTTGCTGTTTCAACTCCCCGCTGACCGCCTGGACATCCCCGAGCTGACCACCCACAGAGGAGGGCCCTCTGCGGCCACCTGTCTGCTGTATGTCCCATGACTCCCAGTTAGAAAATGAAGACTCAAAACGTGGTCATAAAAACTCTGATATCTTTTAAAGATGGTCCCCAACTTACAATGGTTTGACTTAATGATTTTTTGACTTTCCAATAGTGCGAAAGTAGTAGATACTTAGTAGCAACGCAACGTGGACTTTGGGGTCTGACCTTTTCTCAGGCTGGCATATGTGGTCGGCTACTTCCTCTCCTCCTTATGCTGGGCGGCAGCAGCCAGGCACACGTCAGCAGCTGGAGTTCTACAGGGTTAGATGATTTTGTGTGAGAGGACTTTGCCCAACTGTAGGAGAATGTAAGTGTTCTGTGCACTTTTTTTTAAGGTAGGCTAGGCTAAACTATAAGTTCAGTAGGTTAGGTGTGTCAAATGTTAGGTAATTTCAACTTCTGATACTTCCAACTTATGATGGGTTTATTGGGAAGTAACCCCCACCATTGAGCAAATTGCTACATTAATACAAAGGTACTAGCCATATGATAATTGCTCTGTTCTCCCACCCATGAGCAGCTGCTGCTGTTCTTGCCCTACCATGAGAGCTAGATGCCGGGAGCTGACAGCTTCAGGTGCTGTGATGAACACCTTTCAATCCTGACACTGTCTCTCTGCGCCTATACTGAGTGTCTCATTTTCTGTAATATCAAAATCTAAGCCTGAGCCCTTGGTGAATGTTCCCATGGGGCCTGTCTTCTTGCCCCTTAACAGACTGTGTGCCCAAGGGGCCACCCCCATCTCCCTGCCCTACAGTCCAGCCTGGGTGCTCCACAATCACCCCACACCAGGTCTATGTGCTAATCATCCCCAAATGCTGCCCGTCCCTACTTTGCTGCCCATCCCCACTTTTCTGCCCATTAACCACTGACTGACAACATCAGCAACTTTTACCACATTCCCAAGGTGAGAGCCTTCCTTGTTCTCACAGTGTTCTCTCAGGCGTGAGGGGCAGTAGCCTTTCTAGAGTCCGACTCACCAGCACAGGTGTTTAGCTCTGCAGAAGTTCACTGGCCAGTAAGGGAATGTGCTGCATCAGGAAGACGTTAGAGGTTCTGTAAGGGAGGTCCAGAGGGTACGTGGTGAGCAGCACAAGTCAGCCAGTTCATCACCTGCTTACCCACTTAACCTCAATAACTGACAATTAAACACAGGAAGGAACCATGAATGCCCTCGCTGGATGCTCTAACTGTGAATGCCCTCCCTAGATGCTCTAGCTCCAAAGCTCTCTTTGGTGTTTAAACTTGGTGTTTTCCCTGGTTATCTCTTGTGTCTTTTCTGGACAAGGACAGGCTTTAGGACAACAGGTACCAGGAGAGAAGAAAGCACCTTACAAAGAACAGGAAAGGACTTTGGACTTGATCATTAATCCAGCCCCTCTATTTTACAGATAAATTATCTGGCTCAGAATGTTGAAAGGACGCACCTACAGACACACAGATCATTGAGGTCAGGAGCTTTTTTAGATAAGAGGAGTCTTGGAAATTATCAAGTCCAGCCAGGGGCAAGTGGGCCCCTGGGAAAGAGTATCTTTGATGCCCTTCTCTTCCCTTTGGCCTAATTCCTCTCCCTCTCAACTTGTCAAGTGTGTGACCTTCCTAGATCAGACCTCTCCACATGGTCCCCTGGGTTCTTCGTCCCTCTTTTCACCTGCCCTTCTTCAACCAAGAAAAACCATTCCTGTCCAGTCTATCAGGGCCTCCCCCACTGAAACCAGCCCTCTCAGCTAAAAAAAAAAATGAGCTAATAAATGCCCTCTCCACACCCCGAGCTATTCAGAGCTGATAATGGCTCCTAGTGGTTCTGTACTTTCATGGGTATTTTTTTAACTTAATTTTTGAAGAGGCAATACATTCATATGACTCAAAATTCAAACAACATAGACATTCTCATTTCTACACTTGCAAGCCAATTCCCATCCCAACTCTGCAAGTAAGCATTTCTGTGTGTGTGTGTGTGTGTGTGTGTGTGTGTGTGTGTGTGTGTTTCCAGAGTTTCTCTATACTTTTATAAGCAGGTACAGATATATATTGATAGGCATTCTTAAGAGTTCTCAGAGCCATAGCCAAAGAAAGCTTGCTAACAGGAGAACTTAGGCACTCTGAAAATCTCATTGAGCATTCCCTGGCTGATTCATTTGTTGAATAGCCCAATGGGCCAGGAACTGAGCTAGGTCCTGAGGATACAGCATACTCCCTGCATTCATGGCAAAAGGAAGACAACATAGACCAAGCCTATCATTTAGATTATTTCTATTGCAACTGACCACAAATCCAACCAAAACAGGTTTATGTTTTAAAAGGAAATCACTTGGCTCTCATGACTAAATGTACGAGTTGGCTTTAGACACAGCTTGATTCAGAGCTTAAATGATACCATTAGGAGCTATCTCTCCTGGCTCTGCTCCCTCTGGGTTGGCTCAACTCTCAACAAATTTCAGCCAAGTAAATTTTGAAGATCTAATTGGCTTTAAGAAGTGATTCAGTGATTGGGTAGAATCCCCTCTAACAACTAGAAGGGAGCTTTGAGGGGTTGTACAAAATGGAAGGTTTCTATAGGAAGACAGTGGGGCAAATATAGCATTAGCAAAATAAAAATGCCTATTTTTAGACCAGTAGAGTTTCTTCTGGGGGATAGAGAATACAAGGGTTTAACGCTGCAGATGGCCTCTCTTCAGATGGACGGGGGTGTGATGAAGAAGGACCACATGGCAGACTGAACACCTCATTGGTGTTGATCAGAACATTTCAGACTGGTTGGTTAAGGTTACATGTCTGGTTGAATTCAGTTGATACTGTGCCAGCTGCCCCTCCGTGCCCAGCTGCCCCTCAATGCCAGCTGCCCCTCCGTGCCCAGCTGCTCCTCCGTGCCCAGCTGCCCCTCAGTGCCAGCTGCCCTTCCGTGCCCAGCTGCCCCTCCATGCCCAGCTGCCCCTCCCTGCCAGCTGCCCCTCCGTGCCCAGCTGCTCCTCCGTGCCCAGCTGCCCCTCCGTGCCCAGCTACTCATCCGTGCCCAGCTGCTCCTTCGTGCCCAGCTGCTCCTCCATGCCAGCTGCCCCTCCATGCCCAGCTGCTCCTTGGTGCCCAGCTGCCCCACCATGCCAGCTGCCCCTCCATGCCCAGCTGCTCCTTGGTGCCCAGCTGCCCCACCGTGCCAGCTGCCCCTCTGTGCCAGCTGCTCCTCCATGCCCAACTGCCCCTTCGTGCCCAGCTGCCCCTCCATGCCAGCTGCCCCTCCATGGCCAGCTGCCCCAGGCTAAAGCAAAGGCTCTCACAAGTCGTAGCACAGACGAGTCTGCAAACGTTCATTGGTCATGTGTTATGTGCACAGTAACCACACAGGGTGCTTTTACATACTATCTCATTCTGTCCTTAACCTCCTTTGAGATTAAGTACTGTTATTCCCACTTCACAGCTAGGAAAACGGAGGCTGGTGGGTTATGGAGCTAGGAGTTAAGCCCAGGTCCTAACACCAGCTCCAGGACTTCTTAACCACACAAGACCTGCATCCTTCACAGTGGTAGTGGAGGACATGATATTACTTGATAATTATTTCATAGCAAATGTGTGTGTCTTTTCCTCTCTAGAACATACACCTTCAGGGATCTGCATCTTACTCCTGTATCCCAATGCTTTCATAGCAGAGTGCCTAGTACATGATATATGCTGAATAGAGTGCATTGAACTGATTTATTCAGCAAACTTACCAAGCAAAATACTGCATGCCAGGCCTTGTGCTAGGAACAAGGGCTACAAAGATGAAAAGGGAGGAAAAAAACAGTCTGCATCAGACACTGCAATAGAACTAGGTACTTATAAGCACAGAGTGTGGCAGAAGCATGGGTCAGGAGCCCTGCAGTGAGGGGGAGGGGCACAGGGTGATGGCAACGGCTGATGCAGACTCTGAGTGACAGTGGACACAGAGAAACTGGCTATAAGAAGGACAGGACATTTTGGGAAGTGAAGAGCAGAGCGATTGAGAGAGCCTGGTTTGGCTGGCATTTTAGAGTAATAAGAAATAACACTCTGGAGGGAAAGGGCTTTCCAAGGGGGTCCCCATAAATTGAACTCCTCCCCCCAGAGCCAAGTCCACCCCAGTCAACAGAGATTAAAAACAGACCTGAGGCATGTTTCTGCAAGACAGGTAGCACAGAACACCCAGCTGAGGGTGCCCAGTTTCTTCTCCCAACTCACCAGATCGCCCACCCCAACTCCAGGGAAACTGAGGAGGGCTGTTTCTTCCGTACCATTCCCTCTGGGGAGTCTGAGCATCCCTGCAGTCTATAGACACAGGAGACATTTGGAATAGTGCCCCCACCCCTGCACTCCTGCAACCTTCAGGGATGTGCTACAGGGGTGGGAGGAGCTGGAGGCTGGACACGCAGCCTGGTCACACCAACAAGGGCCTTGGGTGCTGTGCAGAGCGATGAGCTTTACTCCCTGTGGTGATGGGGAGTCAGCTAAGCCTGGGGCACAGGACAGTGATAGCACTGGAAAGGCCACTCGGGGGCTGTGGAGGTGAGAAGGGCGGGGAGGAAGACATGACCCCAGAACTCTGGCCCGAGCAGCAAGGATGGAAAAAAGGCAAGGAAATCAAGAGTGGTTGAGAAGGAGGCACATAGGTTGGATGATGAATTGGGTGTGATGGGAAAAAGGGAGTCAAGTTACACACCAACGCTCTGGTGGGCCAGCAGGCCAGGGCCAGTGTGGCTCTGGAGCCTGGGAGCACAGTAGGGAGTGTTGGCAAGGGAAGAAGAGCTGACTCTGGGACATGCTGGGTTTGCAGTCTGGGATATTGGACGTCAGGATGGCCAGTAGGCATGGAGATCAGGAGAGGACGCCAGCCTGGAGAGTGTGAGCGCAGGAGTCGGATGACTGGGAGAAGGCACATGGCCCAGGCGTCAGGAGCCTGGGGTGAGAAACAGCGTGAGGGTGAGTCACCCAGGACAGTCTTTCTCTGCCTCGGTCTCTCCCATTCCTCGGGAACTCCAGCCCCTCTCAAACACATCCCAGGGAATTCTGGGGACCTCTCATGTGTGGCGGTGTCATACATGAACTTACTTCTTGAACTTCCCTGGGCCACATTGGAAGAACTGTCTTGGGCCACACATTAAAATACACTAACCCTACAATGAGCTAAAAAAAACTCATACACACACACACACAGTTTCATAATTGTTTAAGAAAGTTTATGAATTCGTGTTAGGCCACATTCAAAACCACCCTGGGCTCCATGTGGCCCGTGGGCTGCAGGTTTAGAGTCTGGATCATTCAGTCTTAAACAGCATCATCTGTGGGTCTACATTTAGACCATTCTGTTGGTGCTACCTTCGAAACCCAAGCAGACCCTAACCACTCCACATCACCTGCATTGTTCCCAGACCAACCCAGCCACCATGAGCTCTTGCTTGGATTGCCTCTGAACTGGTCTTTCTGTTTCTACCCTTCAGCCTATTCTTTTTTTTTTTCTTGTCATATTTTATTTTATTTTATTTTATTTTTTATTGTTAAATTTAATGGGGGGGGGGGGGGG